>JBBPDB010000036.1:4319278-4329358 GCA_037974465.1 Brachypetersius altus | reverse complement strand
GGTGGTGCAAGAAACAGTAAGTTATGCAACTTTTATTGTAGTAATTTATGTTGTAATGGTTATAAGATGTATAATGTAGCGGGGTTTATAACTTTGACATGATGACGTTAGGACTCGACGGATCCGGTTCAATCAAGACCACGGATTCGTGATTCGTGATTCATTCATCCGGATGAGTCATGAATCGCTCAGCTCTAGTACCTTTCTCAGGGTACCTCAGAGGTGCCTAGTCTTGGGAATCGAACCCGGACTTTCTGGTCGAAGGGCGAATGCCTTAACCACTAGGCTACCAGCAGCTGTTATGCCTCCCTATCTAGCCACGTGTTTGTTTTTCCTCATATTTGTTCTCAGGCAAGCTCAGAAAACATCCGGACCAGAGGAAATGGACATTAATAGGTTAAAGATGTTTCATAATAAAACATGTTTACTGTATACAAGAGTGCTGCATATCACTGCCATAGCAATGCATAGTACTATTTCTCTTTGTGAAGTTGCAATAAAATATACTTTTGAATGTACTTTTATGAATGTAACAATTCATTATTATGATCACTTTGATTTGATGATTGAAAATAATCAATTAACAAATAACTGAAAAGTTGAGTGTTCAGTTGACCAGCATGTTTCCGGTTCGATGCTGTCTGTAAAGATCCTTGTTAAAATGGAAAATCCCATGTTCCCAAATACAGTCATTCTGCTTGCATTGTCATTGTTAAGTGCCTCCTGGAAGAGTGTGTGTGCATTTGCGTGTGTCACGAGTATAAACAAAAAGCAGCTGCGTAGCGGTGTTGTGCCGCTCCGCATTTGATTTATTCTCTCTCGCTTCTCCTTTATGCCATTCAGCCAGCCATCAGTCAGAAATTTCATATACAGCCCCAGTCATCCATTCACTCTGTGGACAAGGCTAACATGAGCTGAATTCACATCCAATAACAAAGTGTCACAACTGTTTCCCGTTTCCACCAGGATGCACTATTTCCATGTTCTGTCAACATCCTCTCCACAACATCAGGAAAAAAACACCTCGAGCAGTGATTTACTGTACAAGTGATTTGTTTGAGGTCCTAAAAGGTTAACCATGGAATTCCAGGGTCCATGTTGCCCTATTCGGTTCTCATCTCTCACACTGATGAATGAAGCTTTCTCAGCACCGGAGCACAGCTGCAGGGGCGCTGAGCACTTCCCAATGTCTTTTTTAGGAACACATTTAATTTAAAGCAACGGTTCCTTAATCATTCTTGGCTTGGATGTATGGATCTAGGGAAAACCTGGTATACAAATATTCTTACTTATAATGACTGCAGCAAAAGTGTAACACCATGTGTTATTTAATATACAGGTGTCAATGATAGGAGATATAAAATAAGATATGTTTTGATGAAAGAGTATATAGAATAATGCCTTAAAAGGCCTACTTTAATATGCCCCCAAATATACTACAAGTTTAATACATTATTCGTGTAAAACTGGGGGATTACTGTATTTTGATGATACAGTACCAGTCACTACTGCTACTATTATTACTACTATTAATACTACTGCTAATAATAATAATAATATCAATAACAACAATTATATTAACAACAACAGTTGTAGTGATCGATTAGTAATGTTGAAACAACTTACCTCATTTAAACAGTATCCTTTAGTTGGCCGGCCTCATGTTATAACTACAGTGGTTCTGTCCTGCCAACTGTTTTGATGATCTGCAGTTTTCAATGTAATTTGCTCTTGTGATGTGTCTGTAGTATAAAGACAGTTTTCACAATGAATTTTCAATTAAAAATGGAAATGGATAGGAGAAAGGCTGTATAGCATCAACTTCATTTTGTCTCACATTTCAGCAATGTCAGTCTGACTTTCTTAACTACTTACTTAAGAACTTCCAAAGCTGCATGAAAACCTCTCAGTACATCCAGTATTGATTAACATGGGAGGTGAAGTCTGATTTTTGATGGAATCCAAGTCATCAGACCAAAATATTGACGCTCTTAGGGAACCAAAATGACTAGAAATACTCCTCTCTCAAAAAAAAGGTCAACATACCTTTTGTCACTTCTCCAGTCTTTGTGTTACCTTTTTTTTGACACTGTACCTTAATTTGTTCAATTTATTTTGCTTCAAGAAGAAAGCACTTAACACATCCTTAATTATGAGCAGGAGAGAGTTTTGGCACTGTGTCGTAATGAGGGTTTAGCTGTGGATGAAAGATGAAGCGTATGTTTTTAGCCTGTGTCCTAATCTAGGAGCTATCCCCGAAGAGCTCAGAGCAGCTAATGAGAACATCATTAGAAATGTTACGTAATAATTGCATGTTTGTGTGTCCTATATACTGATTGCGAGTCTTTGGATATTCCACATAAAATGTATTTTTTTTACAGGTGTACACAATAAATATATATAGCACACGTGTGTGTGTGTGTGTGTGTGTGTGTGTGTGTGTGTGTGTGTGTCTGATTCCAGTTTATAGATGCTTTAACTTGAAGCTTACATTGAGCTAAAGTTTATTAGCTAACTTGATTATAATTTCTCTATTTATTCAGCCAAACATGCGTTTTAAACTCTGCAAATATTAAAATATTCCATCAGCTACAATTATGTTTGACATTTTAGTGCCAGTGTTTGGTGTAGTATACCCACCTCACATTAATCAGTTTGTTAAACTACACAAATCAACCAAAATAAAAACACTGGGTACCAAATTTTTATGAAAGGTCTGTTTCTTTGCAATTTTTGATGTTTCTTAGTCTTGCATGCTGATTCAGAAAGTCACATCAGTTGTTTCTTACCTTATTTCTAGAGATAAACTAAACTGTATGTGTATTTTTCATTATAAGGTTGTTATAATGCTACTATTATTTTCATATGAGTCTCACTGATGAGTGTGTTGGCAACCCTGTTATCTACATGTACAACAAACAAACAACAAACATATTAATATGCAAAAAGTTACAAGCATATCAAAAGACAATGTCAGCCAAGCCGCCAAACTTAGTTCTTTCTAAAAATTACGTTTCTAACTAAACCCTTGAAGCTACATGAAAATAAACGTAACCACCATAATCAGAGTGTCGAGATTGTACAAGAAATACAAACGTAATGAAACAAATTTTTGTTGCCTGGTGTAATGTTAAATTGGCCGATTGCCAGTCTTCCAATCTTGGCTGATTCTTACATACACTCATTTTTTTCATTGTGGTTGGCGAGGGGTTAGAAAATCTTAGTAATCACATACTTCTTGTTACTTTTTACTCCAGTGTCTTCAAAATTGAATGCCATATTTTACCAAAACATGGTCAAATGATTGCCTTCTAAAATCAGTCTTTGGGCCTGTTTTGAAGAACACTCAAGACCAACTTCCTCAAAGTAATGTTCCATGAACAGCAGTTTGAAAAATGCGGTAATCTCATATCTGAGGCTGATTGGTGGGACTGGGGAAGAACACGGGTTCACTTTGACGTTATGCAAATCACCAGTAGATTGATAGCTAAGGACTCTATATTCTTCTATAGACACTCTGTAAGCTGGCAGTTTGAAAAAAATGGTCTCAGGTGTCTCAGCATATTCAACCTTCACTCTGCCGGCTTGGGAGCAACATGTGGGAGATCCAGCTGGTGAATGTAACTGGCAATGCCTTTATTGCGAAGACTGGGTAAACTGGGTAATAAAAAAGAAATGTGTCTTTTACACTAAAAGCTTTTAGGTTATTTTCAATTTACAAACTTAATTGGTTGCGTCTGTATTCCGTGTAATATTATCATCTCATAATGGAAGGACAGAATTTAATTGTCTTCATTTTAAATATTAATAGTGTCTGTTGCAGCAGCTGAAAAAATATTTCTTTCCTAGCAGCCTTAGAACGCTATAATTCAAAATAACAAATATGCAAAAATCTTTTTTTCATAAGTGTTTTACAAAGGTTTATGAGGAAATGGCATTAGAAGTTTTTTGATTATCTGAGAACTGAATAGCTATGAAGTGGACATTAGGGTGGCAGTCCTTATCACTGGGAAGGTTCCTTAAGGACAAAGTCTCTTCAAAGAGTTTCATTTGAAGTGGCTTTGCTGTGTTACAGAGACTGGGGCATAAAGCTGTCTAGATATCAAAGAGATTCAGCTTATTGAATAAAAGCCTATTGAATTTTATTTTGGGTGAGCAATGACAAAAGAAACAAGATCAATTTTACATGTCGAATTTTGTGGACGACCATATCTGAGGCAGATTGGTGGGACTCTATATTCTTATATATTCTTCGACGTTATGCAAATCACTGGTGGTTTGGTAGCTAAGGACTCTATATTCTTATATATTCTTCTATAGATACTGTTATATAGAACACGGGCTGCTACGCATCCATTTTTGATTCAGATAAGTGGCAAATGTCTAAAGCTTCTGCAGATTCTTTTGCTTTATCTGCTTTATATTTTACTTCTGACCTCTAACAAAGTTGGTACCAGTTCTTATTTTGTGGCTTCACCATCAAAGGCTAGAAGGAGCTGTTTTAAAGACCAGAGGCCACACATGTAGTATTTGTTTTAAGATCAATGCTTTAAATCTGTACATTTAAACTGAAAAGTTGCAACTGTCAAAAACGTAAGTGCTGAAACTAATGATCTAAAACTCTAAAACTCTTTGTCTCTTTTTTTTCATTTCCCATATACAGATTTCTTAGAAAACTCAAGGCCAACATTTAAAATATTTTGTGCTTGTAACCATAAGGCTTACAGTGACCTCAATACCAATCAAATTCACTCTAAAACAATCAGGCCAGAAACAGATTAATAGTCTAAAATAATAGGCTAAAAGTAGGGTGGTAGTAGTCTAATAGGTAAAACACTTACTTGTGAACCCGATGACCACAATGTTGTGGGTTCAAACCACCCCACTTTCTACCATTGTGTCCTTGAGAAAAACACTTAACCCTCCAGGCAGTAAGTCGCTCTGGATAAGAGCCTCAGCCAAATGCCCCCTTAAAAAATAGATCATGATAATCAAGGAAAGCAGAATGAATTATAATTGCAGAGAAGGTTCTTTAAATGAATATTTCATTATGTTGGTAACTTAATAAAAGCTTGTCATCACTGAGTAGCAGTATATAAAGGACTGTCCTAATTTAGGACTAATAACTTGTGTGTATGACTGAAATAATAATTTATGTGTTATTAAGGAGTAAAAGATATTGTCATTGCAGTTAGTTGGTGACAGAAGACAGACTCAGACTGTAGAAGTGGGTTGGTTGGTGCTTGGTTGTGTTTATATGTGTTTATGTCCATGTTACACAGTACAGAAGCAAGAAATAAATCAGACAATATGATTGGAAAAGTTAGATTTGTGTGGAGTAACCATGGCTATGGACAGTCACACTGATGTGTTTTCACCATTTGGTGAATTTGAAGATAATGTGGTCTCCTGGGTTGGGAATGTAGCATCCAATGCCTTCATAAAGAAAGAAACAAATACAGCAGTAAATAAATGCAAACGGATGTTGAAATAGCTACTATGAAATTATATATTTTTTAATTATTTTGTTTTGATGATATGTGTGATATGCTACTGAAAATTAGACTAAAATATCATTAAAGTCTTTGTGTCTGATTGTAGCTTTGACATAGATACATTGATGCTGGATACTGATTTAGACTACCGGTAAATAGTGTTCACTTTGAGTATCAGAAATTGGGACTGACCCACATCAGCGACAATTATTTTGCCTTTCTTTGGCTGGATAAGAAGCTCCCAGTAAGTGTGTTCAGTACTGTTTCCTTTCAGTCCATTCACACTCTCCAGGTAGGGCCCGTAGTCCAGATTGTCAGTCGTCGTGAATCTGTACATTTATACATGTCCTCTCATCAATCTTTCATAAGACAACTTCTACAATATGTGTTATATTTTTTACATGAATTAGACGTAATTAATTAACCATTACATTTTTGCATTAACAATGAAACACAAATACGACACAATAATAAAAGAAAATCTCTTCAAAACAGTGCAAGAGTTTGTTCAAATTAATTTGTGAATTTCTATTGGTCTATTCATCATAAAATATTGACAGATAAAGAGCTGTTGGTTTTTTCCAACAATTTCTACATGTATTAACTTCCTCAAACCATAACCAGCTCTCCATTAAGGTGAACCAGACTTATGGGTGTGGTTTAGAACTCAACGTGACTAATTGTAAGATATTAAAAATTAAAACTTGCAGGAGTGCTGATGAATTTTACTGAACAACCTAAATAAGAACTACAAGTGGATTGACAGAAGTTTTGAGGTTGTTTATCTAAATGAGTTTCAAGCTGTTTATAAGATGTCCCTGTTTATTGATTAATTTATTCATTTGTTGACTATCTGTTAAAGACTTTGATAAAAGGCCATGAAAACTTGGAAGAAATTAAGTTTACCTGAAACTAAGGGCGGTGTCATTCTGAGCCCTTTTCATAGCTCCGATTAGGACTCCTCTGTAGGCAATCCCAGTGGTGTAGGTCTTGTTTGGCGTGTTGGTTATAGTATCATAAACCGTCATGGTAATGGGAGACAGCTTAGTGGCTTCTCCTGAACATTTGAAGAAGTTTTTGAAGATGTTTTAAGAAACAAACCTTTGACCACAATTATCAGTCTTTGCATAGAATTACATACAGGAGCTTTAGATTGAACAATACTCAGTCCTGACAAATCACTAATGAACCAAATGGGACATTTACCAAAACTAATGAGAGAGAGTGCGCTCAAAACACTAAATCTCTTACCTATAGTGCAGATGCCAGAGCCCAGAATGAGGAAAGCTGCAGAGAGGAGAAGAGCCATTGCAATTTCTTCTCAGGTCTCACAAATATATACTGGAACCTTATATCCTGGATCAGGAAATCACAGCTCTAGGTGATGTGACATTCAAGCGGACTGGTTTCTGGTTAGTTTGAGGAAGTTTATACAAAGCTTTATAGAACTGATATGGTTGTATTACTCAACTGGGTGTGGTGCAGCACTCCACCCAGGCTTATTAAATAAAAGCTTATAGAATTTCATTTTGGGTGAGTGAGGACTATAAACAAGCTCAAATTTTACTTTACTTTACGTCGAATTTTGTGGACTACCATATCTGAGGCAGATTGGTGGGACTGCGTAAGAACTGTGACGTTGCACAAATCACTGGTGGATTGATAGCTAAGGACTTTATATTCTTGTACATTCTTCTATAGACAGTCTGTAAGCCGGGAGTGTTGTATAGCAGGCTGCTACCCATCCATTTTTGATTCAGATAAGCTGAAAATGCCTAAAGCTTCTGCAGATTCTTTAACTTTATATTTTACTTCTGAACTCTAACAAAGTTGGTACCGTCCTCAATTTGTGGCTTCACCATCAAAGCCTAGAAGGAGCTGTTTTAAAGACTAGTGGCCACACATGGAACATCTGTAGTATCAATGTTTAATTTATATCTGTACATTTAAACTGAACAGTTGTAAACGTCAAAAATGTGCTGAAACTAATGATCTAAAACTCGGATTAAAGTTTTCCATCACTATGACGGATTTCTATCAACTGAGTGCACCAAACGTTAATAATGAGATTGATGCAGATCTGAAGAAAAAAATTAATAAAAAAAAGTGTAAGAAAAGCATCTGTTGTGTAAAGAGAGCACTGGTGCAAAGGACTGTGGGTGTGTGTCTAGTGCAAGAGAGAGAGAGATACAGAGAGAGACACAGATACGGGTAAACTGTGTGCTTGGGAGCTTGTTGTTATGTTCCAACTTACCCTGTTCACTTTAGAATTTCTGACAGTATTGTATCATCTCTTTACTGTATGCCTTTGTGTCATTACCGACTATAAGTACCAGTGGCGGTGCTGGTGAAAAATGTTTCACTAAGAAAAATAATACAAAAACCTTAACTATCACTTTTTTATTGGTGTGAAACAAAAAAATAAGGTTGCTCTTCTAATTTCAGCTTCTCAATAGCATTACAGATGTATTCGACTGTGATCAAAAACATGAAACAGCGCCACCCCCAACCACGATGAAACAGAGAATTTCAGTGAAAACTTTCATTCACGCCCTCATTCATTTTAATAAAATCTCAGACCCCGGCGCTTTGTGGATTTTCAAGGTTTCAATAGACCCTAATTGTAAATATGTCCCACCTGTGAAACAAATGACTGCCTACTGTGATAGGGTATTTCTCCACTTCAAAATCACTGATATAAAACTGTGGCCAATCACCGCCTTTATTTTTACTTCATTCTATTTTATGTACTAAGCACTGACCTTAAGTGTGAGACTGAAGCTTCATACATTACAAAACGTGTAACATATTTACTAGTATGTATTAAAAATATTTCTTTTTATTTTATATTGTATTATTCGTCTACGAGTGCATAGAAGGAAGGGCACTAGCTTGTTAGCTTGACCGCTTGCTAGCAATCCCCACCACCACCCAGCCAAGCTGGACACTGGTGAAATCCTTGGGAAAAAAATCCCTGCTGGTGACTATCAGCTTCACCAAGAAGGGTAAAATTATTTTATACAGTGAGAAAGAGTTTAGAAATGTATTCTTGGGATTTAGAAATATTGTTAATGATGTACTGTTGAAATAAGTAATTAAATAGTTTGTATCTTGCTGTTGTGCTAAAGACACTAGATTAGCCCAAACACTGTTAATATCGGTAGTAAAGTTAAGGGGCTAACTATTCAAGGCTGTGCTGTGTATTAGGGCACTTTGCTCTTGTTTGAGGATTGTGTTCAGATGAACAAAACTTACTTGAGTCCTGAACCTGTTTAATAATTAATGTTTATTGTTCTAGATTTACACTAAGCATTTAGCGCTTCTAGCATCTGTTTACATAATCACAGAAGTAATTGCATCCTTTATTTGCTTCAGAACCATACATCATACACTATCCTTACATGTGCAAGTTTAAATTGGAATTAAACATCCTTTGAGCCCCAATCCGCTGGACCTGAGTCGTAACTGACATCCCACAGCGAGTGTTGTCCTCCTGCAGCAAAAGGACAACACTCGCTGTGTAAAAAAAAAAAAGATGGGTCTGGCATGTCTAAAGTAGACTGGAGCATCACTCTTAATAATCAACAGTCTGCAGTATTCACCCTGCTTTAAATGAGTTTAGGCTATTTGTAAACATGGTTATATAAATAGTTTGTAAATCCATATTCTACAGGACATAGGCCATTTGATTTGCATCAGTTTGCTTTCGGTTTTGCCAGCATGGACATGCTTCTGTTAAAGGAAGGCACAGGTGTGACAGACATCGACAAAACAGTAAAGAATAAGTGGAGATGGGCTTGGCTAAATGAAATGGGGAATAATCGCAAGCCCTATAGTTCATGGTGCAAAAAGATGAAAATGGCAGGTGTGTGCTTTTGTGTAGTATCTCAACTAGGGGCTAAGGGGATAATGGACAACACAGTGTTAAAAAATTCATTCATGGCCAAAGGTGGTATGGACCCGCGACATGGAGCATTTGGTTTAAAAAAAAAAATCAGTCAATTTTTTTTTTCGCTTTAATCCATGAGTTTACATTTTTATCTCTTTTTTCATTTCAGCATCTCCCAAATGGAGATTACTCAGAAAACATAAGGCTAACATTTAGTTCAAATGTTTTGTGCTTGTAACCATAAGGCTTAGACTCACCCACCTCAAATTCACTCAAAAACAATCAGACAAGAAACAGATTAATAGTCTAACAGAGGACTAATAACTTCCATTAATTGTCAGCAACATTAGTGTGAATAACTGAAATAATAATCTATGTGTTATTCAGGAGTAAAAGACATGTTTCTACACTTGACATTGCAGTTAGTTGTGGTGACAGAAGACTGTAGAAGTGGGTTGGTTGGTGCTTGGTTGTGTTTATATGTGTTTATGTGAATACTACACAGTAAAGAAGCAACAAATAAATCAGAAAAGTTAGATTAGTGTTGAGTAACCATGGCCATGGACAGTCACACTGATGTGTTTTCACCATTTGGTGAATTTGAAGATAATGTGGTCTTCTGGGTTGGGAATGTAGCATCCAATGCCTTCATAAAGAAAGAAACAAATACAGCAGTAAATAAATGCAAACGGATGT
>JBBPDB010000036.1:4299282-4312826 GCA_037974465.1 Brachypetersius altus | reverse complement strand
CTTGTAATATGTGAGCATATTTACTGTACAAAACTTGTCAGTGAACTATGAGGGCAAAAATAAATAAATAAATAAAAATAATCGTTCATTAAACGAAACGAGATAAAATGTTCAATTAATCGAGATTTTGATTTTAGGCCAAATCGCCCAGCCCTAGCCCCAAGTCCTTACGATCTTTAAAATAGCCGATTCTGTGTGAACTGAAAAGAATTTGCACCAAATAGCAAAACAAACAAAAAAAAAAACATTGGAAGCAATTGACATCACCCCAACTCAATACATATAAAATGTTTCTTTATTAAAACAGAATTTCTTCAATAGTATTTTAGTACCGAGTACAGAAACACGTTTTATTTCATAGACTGATGATGCAGAAATGCACAAGAAGTCAAAGATCTCTCAAAGTCAAAGTAGAGAAGAAGTCAAAGAAGTCAATCATCATGTTTAAACAAATTAAAAATGCATGACTGGTACAGACCTTAACTGGTTTTTTGTAATACTGTTAAATTTCACATTAAAAGTCAGTGGTGCTTCTGGTGACGCTGAATTAATGTTTAATGTTTTCTGTTCAGTTTGTGATTTCATAAAGACTGTGGTACACTATGGCACACTTAATACATTAAAAAGGCACTGTCTTTAGTGTGTTTAGTACATTATTTAGTATTTAGTAGAGTTATTATTCTTACTCTGAGACGTCTGAACAATATGTGCCATTGTGTGATTTCAACAACAGAGCCCTTCCAGAGACAGCTTTATGTCGTTTATACTGTCATGATTTTGGACGCTGTAAAACATGCTGGTTTTGTGATTTACACCATGTCTTCTAATTACCCCCTGCCATTTGCGTCTTATAAAGTTTATGGTCAGGCACTTGCAAGAACCAAAACCAGAAACTAGTTTCTTCCAAAATGAGACCAGAAGAAATAAGTACATTTTAAAAGTCTTGCATCAGTCATGGTAGAAACAAGACATACTGTCAATGTTTGATATATATCTTTCTTTAATTACAACTATATATTGCTATGCAGACCACACACTTGTTTCTCAGGGTTTGGTCTAGATCATTTAATTCCAGTGAAGAACAAACTTAACTCTTCAGCAGACCAAGACATTCTGGACAACGCCATGCTTCCAACTTTGTGGACAGTTTGGGGAAGAACCTTTTCTATTCCAGCACGACTGTGCTCCAGTGCACAAAGCAAGATCCATAAAGACGTGGTTGGATGAGTTCGGTGTGGAAGAACTTGACTGGCCCCCAAAGAGTCCTGACCTTAACCTCATCCAACACCTTTGGGATGAGTTAGATTTTATGTTCAGATGAAAAAACAAACATGATTAGAGCATATCAGAATAGGAGTTACGGTTATATTTTATCTGTGTGTATATATCATCGTAACGCTCAGACTGCTGATGAGATTACTGGTGGTTCTAAGTGGTGAGTAGCTGGAACACCTTTATCTTTAGGCACTATGCAGCCTGTCACTATGAAACATTTTTTTTTACCAGTTCTTTAATTTAATCTGCACCACACAGGAAAGATGAGGCAATTTGACCAGCAAAAATAGTATTTTTGGTCCAACAAGGTGATTCAAAGAAAAATTTAAAGAAATGAGGTGAGGCTCAAAATTTTTGCACTGTACTGCGTGTGTAAAGACACACACAGAAACACACACACACTGCTGTTTCAAACTTTTATTTGAAGAAAACAAAAAAACTTAAAACAAATGTAACTGCCTGGTTCTGAAAATTTTTGCAAATAACTCGTATCAATAGGATAAAGACCTAAAGACTGGGGAAATCAAGACACCATTTTTGAAACTTTTTACTTTTCTTTGGACTGGATATAATTTTGGCATAATTTGTAGAACTGCTCAGGAACATTATCATGTTGAAAAATTAAACGTTGCTCATACACAAACCAGAAGGAATTGGTAAAAAATTGAGAGATACTTCTCTTTTTTCATTAAAGGCAAACCTAATATGACTTCCTCAAAACCAATAGTTTGAGCCTAAATTGAGGTTAAATAGTATGTTGTTATGCATATTACATATTATAAAATATTGAAAACCGGCCAGTTACATTTGTATCAAGGATTTCTCATGTTTTTGTGCAACAAAACATTAAATTGCATTTTTTTAATGATTTGAAATCACCAACTGCCATTTACACTGCTGAATGGACCAATAAAAATGATCCAAAATTTATTGGAATTAAAACATTCATGCAATGGTTCTCAACCTTTTCAACATTAAGGCCCACCTATCAATCACAGCATGTTCGCGGTCCAATCAAAAGCCTTCGCGGCCCATCAGTGGTCCACGGCCCAGTGGTTGAGAAACCCGGCATTAATGCACATAATACCCCTTTAAATAAAGGTTTCATAAGTGTGGAAGTTTATGCACATTATGTATGTGTGTGTGCATTTAATACTTCACCAATTAATATCAAATTCTACTTACGCCCTCTTAAGGGCTTAAATGACCTCACTAATACACACTTCAGTCACTGAAGACCTCCCTCCAGAACTGCGTGACAGAGAAGTTTCTATTCCTCAGCACTAGCCTTCTCAGAGCTCTGGCTTCTTTAATAGACTGGTCGTAACTGGCACTCCATATATGACGCAGAGAGGAGCTGTTGAGAGAATCTACAGTGAAGTCAAACAGCTTTGGAGGTGGGCATCTCAGATGATCCACTTCAGCCTGCCAGCGTTGAGGAGGCAGGCCCTGTTAGCGAGAAGAACAGAGAAAATGAGGCATGTAAAACAACAGAAAATGTGTTGACATGGCAACAGCACAAATTTTGGCAGGTAAGCAAACCCAGCAAGTGTATCAAAGCCATAATCAGGATTTTTATAGCCATTTTTATTTCAGGATCATTCGTCTCATCACGAAAAATATCTAAAAGTTGGCATTCTTAAGGTTGAGTTTCAAGCCTCCTTAGAAGTTGTTACTGACTCTCGGGCAGAGGGATGTATATCCAGATTCTTTCATAATAAATCAATAGGACACTCGTTATTTTGCCATTCTACAGTAAGAGTGTGCATCTTAAGATGCCATATTACTGTCTCATAAGAAATAGTGACCCTGTGAAGTAGAGAAGCACTCTATTTATGCCCTTTCTCTTTCCTTTCTGTAATTATTCAATGTAATGGCTGATTTATTTTTTACTATCCTCAGGTCAAAGCTAGTTAAAATCACATCCACATCCATGACTAACTACCCTCAGCATCCCACACTGGCTGGAGAAAGCAGTGACTCGGTGCAGTTTCGGTGAGGGTGAGAAGCACATTGTGTTTTACTGCAGGCCCCCTGGTGGCCATTAAGACGGCAGAATAGAAATCAACTTGGATGTAATTCGTTAAAATAATCAGATAATATTTGTTCCCATGATGTAATCACATTAACTTGGACATTACTGGGTCTACATGTGTGAAATACTGTGTAGAGCTGCTAGAGAGTAAAAACAGTGAAAGGGGAAAAGTTCAATGCCCCTGCTGTCATAACAACGACATCAAAAACAGGTGGAAATTGCATTTTATGGCTACTGGGCTACTGTAAAAACGATTAAAGTGATACTGTCAAAATTCTAATTTGTACAATCTTCCTCTCACAGAAAATGTACCAAAACAGCCAAAACAGTAGTTACAGCACCTAATAGTTTTTGTATGTCCACACTAGGATAATGGAAACTTTACAACACTTACCTTACATTGAAACAAGTCATTTCAAACACATGCTTATGTGGTTTCTCACATTGTGTAATATTAGGAAGGGTTAAACGTACATACAAATTTCAAGCTTCAAGACTTCAAGATTCTAGATTCTACTGTTCTTAGCTATGTCATGTATTTTGTGTAACTCTAACAGTATTAAACAGTTTGAGAAACCACACAAGCATGTCTATTTAAGATTACTTAATGACTTGACAGTTTGAGGCATGAATGTGCTGAATTGGGTGCACAGTGTAGTAAAGAAGGAAGGGGAAATTTTGTACATTTCATTTATGCCTTTAAAGGGTTCATATAATGGAATGCATAGAAACTGAATATTTCAAAGCATAATGTTTACTACACAATCTGTATCGTCCTTGTATGGAAATGAACTTGCAAAAACAGCCTCGAGTGCTTTCTGAATGATGCAAAATACATGGCAGCTGGTCGGAATGGAGGTCAATTACGTATATCAGTTTTACAGGTGCAGTAATTAAAAGCCTATATACATTTAAGGAAGACTGAGAGTGGAAATAGTTTTATATACATATATACACATATATTAATATTTATTGTATATTTAGAAATACAAATCTATAGTGCATATTATAGATTGTATATTATTATTATATTGTTCATTTTGTCATTAATAGGGGTGTAACGGTACAGAGATGTCACGGTTTGGTAGGTACCTTGGTTTTGGGGTCACGGTTCGATACGGTTCAAAGTTAAACAACAAAAGTTAAGCAACAAAAAGTTCTAAAGAATGAGGCTTGGTTTGTTTTCATTTATTTTAAATAAACAGCAGTGTATTAACCAGTAAACACACACTCTTGCTTATATTTTTATGTATGTGTATGGCAGCAGAAGTGTTACGCCAGTAGGTGGCACTACTGCACCACACTACGACCCAAGTTTATGATTTATTTGCGCTTTTTTGTCCCTCTGTGATTCCGTATTACTTCAATCACGTCTTCTCCGTGTATTCTCAAAAAGACATCATGTACCGAACCGTGACCCATGTACTGTTACAGCCCTAGTCATTACATATTGTTTTATACTGTTGTGCTTGAGAGACACCATCGACCGGAATCAAATTCCTTGTATGTGCTCACTCTCATAAATGCGGTTCTGACTTTGATTTTTGAACATGTGGTTATTAACAGGTTACCTCATTTTGCCTGTTGATGTTCTCCCAGATCCTGTTACACACCATGCACTCAAAGACATCGATGAAGTTATCCTGGGTGATATCCTGGACGCCCCACTGGCGCTCCTTCAGCTCTTTAACAAGTCTCTGGTTTGAGACGTCTTGTTTCAGCTTCCAGTCCAGGTATGTTAAATACTCCCAGTCATTCTTGTCCAGCCTCTTTAAATACTGGGCCAGTTTTTCAGGGGGTTCGTTGGGGTTGACCACAATGGCACTCCTGTTGCTTGGGAGCCACATGTGAACATTAGGGGCTCCATAATATACAGGGACTACCCCGAGCTTGAGTGGCCGCCACAGTTTTTCTGTGATGTAATCATCACAGATGGCATTTTCGAAGGCTAGGATGAACTTATATTGGGACAGAATCTGGTAGAAACTCTGTTCCTCCATGGCTGTAGAATCCCTCAAGTGTGTGGGAAGGTCTCTGTTGTGCAAGCACTGGCCGTAGGAGTCCACCTGGATGTGCTTCATTAGCTCTCGCACATAGCTGTCTCGATCTGATGGTGGGTCACAGTCTGACTGGACATACACCACAGGAGCTAGAGTGTGTCTCAGGTGGTTCTTCTGAGCCAGGGGCATCAGAAACGTATGAGAAGTCAGCACTCGGAGGCTCTCCAGGTGCTGGGTGGTGAGTGGGAGGTGGGAGAGGTGGCTGAAGGTGGCAGTGTGGTTGAAGAGAGTGACGACAGGCTCGTGGAAGAGCTTGTAATTGTTCTTAGGTGACTCCTCATGGAACAGAGCCCAATCATGGTGTTCCTTCCTTGGCAGAGGGAGACTCTCAATGTTGAGGTCTGTACCTTAGGAGAGAGCAATAAACCGAATAAAGGATTAGACTGAAACATATACTGCTCGGCAAATAAAATCAGCAAGTAAAAGGTTCCCCAGATTTATCAACAACACTAGAAATGCCTCTTTAAATGCTTTATTTAAAAACATTAAAATGTAATGGTATTCTGAATATGCGTTCAGGTACTCAGGGGTTTGGTCTTTGCCTTAGGTGAGTAAAAATGTCTAATTTATATATTTTTAATAACATTTCGATATCAGTCAAAACCTGTTTAGTTAAAATGACTGGAATAGCTTGGAATAGTGTAAAATTACACTGGTCAAAATAATTTGGTATCACAAGTCTGTAGCTGTAGTTACCTTGTTTAAAACATGAGATAAGGATAAGCTAAGACTTGGGACTTGACTTTGACTTGAGCACCAGTGACTTGGACTTTGACTTGAGGGTAAAAGAAATGTGTAGATGGGCTGCAGATGGGCTCCCTTCAGTCAGCTACTGTCTATGAAACTGGGTTTATTTCCCAGTCTAGGAATGCCAAACCGGCATCAAAAGTATATTAATCAATATTTCACGGCACCTTTGTCACATGCAGGTTACTCTCTGGATCCACTAAGTTTAGGATGTGACCTGAGACTTAAACTGAGACTTGTCTGTATTGACAGCTGCATTTACGCATCCGCAAAGCCACCAGCATGGTGGACGACCCCACTCACCCCTCGCCCACACTCTTTTCCCTCCTCCCATCTGGGAAAAGGTTCTGCAGCATACGGGCCTCCACTGCCAGAATGGGGAACAGTTTCTTCCCTCAGGCCATCAGACTCCTCAACCGGAACTGAAGCACAATACACACCCACACACCACTACCACCACCACCCCTCCCTCACCCTACCCCTTTTAAACAACTCCGACTTTAATTACCTGTTAAAATACTCTTTTTTATACTGCATATTCTTTATAGAACACACGACTCACTGTCATGTTGCTGCTACAAACTTCACAATCATACGTTTTGCTGTTCTGCATTTTTTTGCACATGTAAACTCTTCTGCATCTTTGCACATCTCTGCTGCTAGAATACAGTACATGCCAAAATACTGCATTTATCCTCACTGTAGCTGTTGTCAATTGCACTGGATGTTGTCTCGTCTTGAACGTCTAGTTGTATTGTTGCTTATGTGTTATTTTTCTTGCTCTAGTCCTGTCTGCACTTGGGATCTTGTGTTCTGTTCTGCTCTGCTCTTGTGTTGCACCATGGTCCTGGAGCAACATTGTTTTAATTTTTAACAATGTACTGTGTGTATATGGTAGAAATGACAATAAAAACCTACATGACTTGACTTAATACTCAAATTAGCACTTGCCTATATTGATCCGAGACTCGCACTGCCTGCATTCACTTGAGATTTGAGTCTTGAGTCTTGAGATTTGAGTGCCTTTTGTCTCTCACTTTGTCGTCCAATTGTCTGAGAGCTGACTTAAAACAAGAGCAGTGGAACAGAAGTTGCTCCAGTTCTTCATCACAGGCATTCAACAACAATGACTCTTCAACAACAAAACCTAAGTAACAGATTTGCCTTTGTTATAGTTGCCATGAAGTATATGGTTCCTATGGAAACAGGTAGGACTAGAGCTGTCTCCATTTGCTTTAAAGTGTGGGGTCTCAATCAGTCATTCATATAATTGGAGCTGCTGTAGTGTCACTTGTCTATTTTTGGACATGAACAGAGGACACAGCATTAGGTTAGCTGACTTTCAGCAGCCATCCACAGAGGTTTAACAAGTGTCTCTTATCACAGTAATTTCACATAAACTCCCCGCAGAGATCAGAATAACTTCAAAAGACACAGAACGTTGTTCCTGTTCACCTGCTAGTCACAAGATAGAATGGACTATACACAAGAGTTGATGTAAAAATGGACGAAAATCAGAAACGGCTATTATGTTTTAAATAAATGACAAGTTGTATGAACTATCTAAACCTGATGCAACAGTTTGGATGATGCTTTCTTAAATCTTCAAAAGAAAAGATGCCATGCAGAGTTGATGCTTACAGTGCAGCAGTAATTGGTCACATTTTTTCCTCCACTGAAGCTCAGTGAGCCAATTATGTACTCTATGTTTCCTTGTATCACACCATTCCAGATTCCTTATCCCTATTCGGTGATTGATTTAGTTTCAAAGAAATGTAATGATGTGCTGCAAGAGATTAAACCATCATCAGTTTTGTCCATTTTGCATTACAACATGCAAGAGGACATGTTGGGCAATTATGATACAATTCCTTTTAAGTATGTTCAAAGCTTTAAGTATGTTAACGGGCAGTTAGTCCATGATTCAATGTCACTATATAAAACATATACATTCAACTGTTTCACTCCAACAATAGTTTAATCTAAGATTATTCAGGTTAGTTTTTCTTCCTCTTTCTGACATCCACACAATCAAGTGGAGTTTATAAACCTTCCAAACCACTAAACTCCTAAATCAACTATGGTGGTAACAGAGGTTGCATTACACAGATGTGATGTACACAGATTTCCAGCTTAGAAAACATACTTTACTAAAGAATTCAGAGAAATAAAGAATGCTAGAGAAATAACTGTTCTGTTCTAAATATGGGGACACCCACTATGATAAGCAACATATGGTATATATTGTATATATGGTATACTGAAAAAAAGCTAAAGTGTATTCACCTTCAATGGTAAGACCATATATGACCACACATATTTCAGCCACGAATCTGAATCACTACAGTCCAGACAAATTGGAACATTTTAATGTAGCCCCCCCCCACCACACCACTCTTCGCAGTCTGCGAGGTGAAGTAATTAGTTGATTCAAGGGTTTTTGTGTTCGGCTCAAGGCAGAGCTTGCAAAGGCTGCAGCCCTGAAAGCTGCAGGGTCAGCCAAGCCGGGATTAACTTTTCTGCAGGAGGCCAAAGACTTTCCACTAAAACTGCCACAGAGACACCAGGAAGCAAATGAGCCGGAAGGACTGTGATAAATTTTGCAGAATATAAGAAGCCATTTAGCAGCAGCAGTGCGCAGTGAGGGCGTTCTTGAAGGACTGCGAGAAAGCAAAGCTCTAATTAATTCACATTTTCATATTAGTTGACATGTCTGCAAAAAACAAATCGAGGACATGCTCAGAAAAGCATACTGTGATGTAATTTGTCACAATAAGAATCATATTGCTCTGCTCTAGTTTGAGCAATATCAGATTTTTCTGTATGGCAGTATTGTTCACCTGAAATATTACGACACAATGCTGGAAATGTCCAACACATTGCCAAAGCTTAGGACATTTTCACAGCTGCAAAGTTCACAAAAGCCAAAACAAAAACACATTAATGAAAAAAGTACAAAGGGATGTTGGGATAAAATAGATGATCTAGATATGATCTAGACATTTCTGAATTAGGTATTACCTCAACAACAAGGAATCTCAATTCCAGTTCTAAACTTGATTTAAGCTGTTGACTAATTAACAAGCTCCTTATGGATTATTACAAACAGGCAGAGCATGGAGTCCCAATGACTAACTTTAAGAACCACTATTCCAGATAGCTTTTTTATTCCTTTGCATGTAGCATGGTCAGAAATTTTACTCATGGTGGCTAAATCTAAAGAGTTTTCATTAGATATTCAAGAAAATAATTTACAGATGGGCTGGGATACAGGAAGATCATCAACCAAGTTAATGTCTCAGCCTCTATATTGCTGGCATGTTTTCACCATTGTCAGATATATGGTTTGCAAGGTTATGCCAAACAATAGAACACAATCAGATAAATGTTAATCTTTCATTTTCAAACACCTAGGAGAACTCCTGTCGAAGCATAGACAGGTTCAAGCTCAGCTAATGTTCACATATTAGAACCTAAATCCAACATCTTTCTGGAACTCTGATGTGGCCAAACAAGACCAAAGTAGCGTTTTCAGGATGAAATAGGGTAAGAATGTAACAATGTTCGGAACTTACTGGTACACTTCAAATCAAAGAAGGGAAGATGGATGGTGCTGTATATCAAGATATCCCAGAAAAGGGTCTGCAATAGTTGACATGGTTCCAGAGGAATGACATCAAGGTCGTGGACTGGCCCTGACCGAGAATTTACAGTAACAACTGAAAATACGGCTTTAGCAAACAACATTCCAGAAACTTGTGTAAGTTTATTTCAGGAAAACCTCTTTTTCTTATTGAAAGAGTTTGGAAAAACGGGTAAAAATATTGTAGCTAAAATACTGAAAGCTGTAATAGCCAATAAAGGCTACACTAATACAAAGTGGCTTTTTTGTATTTTTGTAAGTTTGATATTTTTTGCATCAATGTGCACATATGGTCTGGGTTTTGTACACTTTACAGAAAAGTGGAAAAGTATTAATGTGGTTTGTGTTGGATATTTCTTGCCCGTTCTACACAATATAAACATGCAACAATACTATCTTACGACTCCTTACTCGTTAATACACACACTAGCTGTAAGCGCTACACATTTGCTATAAGTGAATGTAATTAAACGTTTGTAAACAAAACAAACACAGTAATACATCTAAACTACTTTTGGAAATTCAAAATGACACTTTGTATACCACTACATTTGTACCTCTCCATTGGGCTACATCCATGTAGTCACATTTGTTTATGCAAAGTACTTTTGGTGTGCTTTGAAAAAGTCTTTGTTCAGGTGTTCTTTTTCCTTGTTGCTATGCTGTGGCATCAGCTGTGCACTGTGTAGATCTGTCAGTCATGCCAATCTGCCAATAGCTTCAGGTGGGAGAGAAACATAATGTGATCAAAAGCTCCATGTGGGCTAAATGTTTTGAAAAGATGTAGATTATTATCTTCTCGTCTGAATCCTGCTTTCTGTCTGATTGAAGAAGCCAATTTACAATGGATTATTTTAATAAAAGCCATCTTCTTCAGGTAATCATTGAATGTAATTCACAGTGAGGGCATGTTTTCCTCAATGCTTATTGTGCAGATGTTAGTATGAATCATCACCCAAAGCCCTGCGGTAAATAGGCACCAACCAGCAGAAATGTAGTCATCTGCATGTAGGACTGGGCAATATTGTGATTTATCAGTCCAATATTGTAGCTGCAAATGATTATTTTTCTGAACTAACATCCGCATTTTTACTCAAATAAAATATCCTTAACAAATTTTGCCAACACTGGGTGGAAAGAAGTTTCCAGTTGACAAGATTTTATCTAAATAATGTTAACTAATCACTCCCTGTTAGCAACATTAGCATTAAATTTCTTGACAGTTGCAAGAATGTACATTTATTTGAATTTTTATTTGACATGTAATAAAATCTAAATTAATGTAATTCAAACAAGACCAAGACAAGCAAGTCAACTTTCCGGCTTGAGGCTTGAATGTGGAACACAGCGGGAGAGACTGCCAATTGTTGATCTGTTGTCACGTTAACATTGTGAGCGTATTTGGTTGCTTCTTTTAGATCTAGCTCATCTATGCTCAGTTCACACACCTTGTGTTATTACTTTGCATTTCCCCACTTAAAACTATTACTGATGACACAGGCTGTATTGTAAACTACACTTTTGAATTAAAAAATAGCCTGTTGTTCTATTTCTGTTTCTCTCAATTAAGAAAACAAACCTGCATTTATTACATGCATTGTGTTTTTCCAACACATTAGCAAAAATCTGAAAACCTGCCACGATATGCACTGTGTATCATGAAGATTTATTGCAACATTACATTTTACCCACCCTTGTCTGCATATTATGCTAATGGAAAAATCGCAACAACGCTCAAGAATACTGCATGCTGCTCTGAGGCCCAGGGGCAGAGTCACTCACCATAAAACAGGAAGGCATGTGTCGCAGGGTGAGAATAGTACGACCTGTTGATGGTGAAAAAGCATCTGTTACTTCCACACTCGCCAAGCCGTCCCAGCTCGCCAGTCAGAGGAGACCACCACACTATAAAGGGGCACCATTCTTCAGGAGGAGCGGAGATCTTCTCTTCACTGAGCAAACTGTTATCTGGGAATGGCTGGATTTGTGTTAACTCTTCTTTTTCTTCAGGGGAGATTCTGTGTGCTGTGTGCTCAAACTGGCCCAGCTCCTCTACAACCTAAGCAGAAATACAAAATAGTACAACTCAAAATTATGACTCAAGTCTAATATTCATTTTCTAAGTACTGTTGGGTGGAAGCATGCCACGGAATTGACTTTAACATGCAGGCAATTGATGTATCCACTGCTTCAGATCAGTAACACATGCTATCTGCACAAAAGTATTGGGACGGCTGACAATTACAAAAGGGACTTTAATGACACTGAATTCAAATGCATAGACTCTAATATGGAGATGGTCTCCCCTTTGCAGCTAGAAGAGCTTCCACTCTTCTTGGAAGGCTTTCCGCAAGAGTTTGGAGTATTTGTGGGAATTTGTGCCCATTCATTCTGTACAGCCTTCATGAGGTCAGACATCGATGTAGGACGAGAAGGTCTGGCTCGCATCTCTGCTCCTGTTCATCCCAAAGGTGTTGAATGAAACATCTCAATTCAATAATTAAGGGGTGTGTCCCAAAACATTTGTTCATATTGTGTAATATCTCAAAACGATTTAAGGCAAATGTGGGATTAGGTTGCACAATGCTAACTAAAGGGACATTAGCGCCTAGCTACAGTGCAAAACAAAGGCAACAAGCTTTAGATAACAACTGTCTCAGTCCATCCACTACATTTGGAGTGATAAGAAAGACAATTTGCCAAATCACCACTTTAAGCTGTAGTAAAAAAGAAAAACGGAGATGACAAATGTTGTATGTGACATGTAAAGCAAATGGCAAAACTGCAAAATGCAATGCAAGTCTCAATGTCAACCATCCCACAATGTCAACCATCCCTTTAAACAAAAGACTCCACCAGAGTGAACTGCAGGACTCTAAAGGACAGATCAGAACTGAGCAGCACTGTTCAGACGAGAGGAAGGGGATGAGATGAAGCTTGTTGTGGTTAAGGCAGAAGATAAGGAATACCAGTAAAGAGGACAGGGAAAAGCTTTCATCCGAGAGTCAGTCAGTCAATCAACCCTGGAAGACAGTTAGAGGACAAGCAGGCAAAAACAGTGCCTGCAAACGAGAGAACATTCTGTTCAGACTGAACAAGCATCAGATACTTCCAATCCTTGTCTTTCATCCTGAGGACCCATCCTTAAAAAACAGCTAATTATATTAACAGCAAATGCGAAAGACAAACATTGCAGCAATCATTCAATTCTGTCTGATTTTTGAAAGATATATATTTTATACATAATCAGGTGGATTATCAACAGCAGTAGGGTTAGGTCAAGGTTTAAGATTTAGATTGAAGTTTTAAGTAGCCTTAGGTTCAATCCAGGGTCACTTTAAGGTTAGACTAAAAAGAATCTTTTACATTAACATTCAGTTGCATTTAATAGAAACGTATCTGAATGTTAGTTGGGGTCACATTTAGAGTGAGACTTAATAGAATCGTTTATATTACTTCTGCAAGTTCAGTCACATTTAATAGATATTTAGTGAAATGTTAAAGAAAATGTAAGCATATATAAGCATATATAAAACATCTACTGAGGACCATCTGAAACCATGACTGAAAGGACCCTTTAGGAGCCTTTATTATAAAAAGTATAATGCAAAGACACTGCAAATATGAAGGCTGAATTGTAAATATACTCAGTCTAATGATTAGAAATAAAGATTAGGGTGAGTTGCCTTAGTGTGGGACATTCTTTGCATTTTTTGTGGCTTAACATTGCAATACACTACAGTAGTCCAAAATACAAAAATGCCCCACATTAGGGCAAATCCCC
>JBBPDB010000036.1:4266558-4287299 GCA_037974465.1 Brachypetersius altus | reverse complement strand
ACGTATCGCATGGATCCCTACGTCTCTGCCTGCTCCATGCCTAGAGGGAGTTCAGAGTGTGGGCTTCGCGGCCTGCACTCTGACAGTTCTAAACACAGATGCCATTTCTTAATATAATATACTTAATATTTTGGGGGAAAAGTAATAATTTTGCAGGGGTTTATATAAAATTGATCTATCCAATACAATAAACTCAGCAAATTGATCAAAATTGATAATCCCATGTTTTTGTGTAGAAGAATACAGCTTCTACAGGCAAAAACTGTAGAAGAAAACCATAGAACATACAACTTGCCTAAGTCTACATTTAGTTTACATATAGTTTACATATACATATATGTATATATTTTACAATACAGATGTTCATATTTATATTTCTAGATTGTATAGCGGACATTTTATACTGTACTGTTGGTATAGTACTTGATTCTATTCTATTGTTTTCTTAGTTTTTGCTGCTCTTAACTTTGTACTTTCCACTTTCTTATCTTCAGATGTGTTATCTTACTTTCACGTAAAAAAACCCAAACCGAAAGAAAAATTGTTTTGACTCAGGGTGTCCAGATCTTTGGATTTAACTAACATAAGCATGTTCCAACTGGGAAAACAATATTTCCCCTCTAAAAAGCTTTATTTTACTCTCTTGTGCTTCAAAGGGAAGGCTTTACATTAGCATAATATGCCATTTTGACACTATTTCCCTTTAAAGTGGTGGATCCTGATTCAGATTTGCATGCTGGTCTACTGTGTCCCTTTGCTAACTGTGCAGCTGTCTGGAGGTATCGTGCCTCTACTGCAAATTGTCTCATTACTACAGCGAGCACACATGCCATCTGCCATTTCAAACAGCTCATCATTCCATGTCAGACACTGCTCAATATGACAAAAAAATTAAGCGAATGGTTGGAGTATAAATGATCTTTCACGTCACAGCATCAGTTTTCAGTTTTCTCATCAGTTATTCAGGGGATGTCGAAGAAAACAGGGTTGAAGCAGCTTCACTTATTCTTTGATCAATTCTTTGCTTTGTTCCACAAGATTAATGTGACTGTTTGATATAAGATCCAGCTGATTTTGATGTTGGACATCACCTTCATAGATAATCTGGGACAGCAGACCACAGGAATGTTATGGTTACTCATTTTAATTATATACCATAGTTTTAAATGAAATGAAAATCATATTGTTTCAAATTTGATGAATTCTATTTACTCTATAATGCACAAATCAAAAATATAATCTCTGCCAAGTGTGCATGAAGTTCTATTCAATCTATTAATATGATCCCTGTGGTGAAGTTATTTCAGTGAGTATTAGTGATTTCCTAAATATTAAATATTAATAATATGTTTAAAAAGAACGCTAATAGCAAAAACAGTGATCATTTTGGTGCCTCAAATCATTAAAGCAAGTGTTTTTATCCCTGATAAGATTAAAAATAGCACAAAATCCATCAAGATAAGATGAATCAGTCATCGAGGAGATCAAGCCCTTCTTTTCAACTGCATGAAAAGTATGGAGCTACTTATCTTATGTAATCTGTCTCCTCTCGTTTCATGGTGGTGTTTTCAGCTGGTTTCATGCATGCAGTAATACCAGCCATTTCATTATACTTGTTATCTCAAAGATGCAAGGTGTTGCGTCGCCTCTGCTGGCAGATTTAATCTGTGCATGAATTCACCAAGACAGTTCCAGGGATGGTTACATCCACAGCGTCGTTCGAAACAAAAGGGAGCTTTTGCTTTGGGTATATTGCAGCACAAACTGGCTGCTGCTCACACGTTAGCTTGTAGTTCTCCAGTACGCTCCAATAAGTCTCCAGGACTTATTTGGAAAGTCAAGCTTGAATTAAAATTCTGGGACCTCTGAGTTGTTTAAACCAGTGGCCCCCAACCCCTGGGCCCGGTACCGCGGGCTGCACAGAAAAAAAAACTGTGGATGTTACCCGTGTTATGTTGTTGGCTCGTTGTTATGAAAATGCTGTTAACAAAACTGCGAGTACACACTAGATTTACATTTATTATTATATTTTTTAAATATCCCCATTTTTATGTGTATCATTTATTTGTATAATATATGTATATTTATCTGCCACTCCTTAAAGGCCGTGAAAATAGTTTCTGATATTAAACCGGTCCGTGACAAAATAAAGGTCGGGGACCACTGGTTTAAACTATACCACGGAGCCCTTAATTAATTGAAACAAACACTGCTGAAGATACAGAGGAAGATAGAAGTATTTATTCTGAGATGGGTAAAGGATCACCCCCTCTGTCAGTACTTTGTGAAACCACCTTTTATCTGTTGGGATACTGTGCAATAAACATCTAAACTGCTGCTTTCTTTCACTCGGATGTTAGAAGTTGCATTAAGTAAATATAGCTGAAAACTGTTTCTTTGTGTTTCATTTCAGGCTATGAAACAAAATAGAGAATATTTTGAAGGGGTGATTCAGACAAAGCAATGTCTGGGTTGTCATCAGAAATTTGTACATGTATCTGGGAACAGAGACTCGTGTAAGACTTGCGCTTTCACCTAATGATCGGTGTGATGATGGGAGGGAGGAGAATACACTGTAAGATATTACTGGTTAATATAACTGACATAGACATCTGACAAACGTCAGAAGACTTCTAGAGGCGGAGAAAGGTTCCTACAGTCTAACCAAAGCCATGACCAAGGTAAAGAAGGTCCATTTTGACAACTCTAGATTGCTTAGTTGAACCCATGTAGTCTGGGTTATTATTGTTTTGCGGTGCTGTTTTGCATCCAATTTGCAGTCTATATTAACATTTGAGTCCACAATTATGACTTTCTCCTATTTGATTCAATATCAGAAAAAGACAAAAACACAGGCAACAATGCACGGCACAGTTTACTTTATGCAGACTAACATCTAATTCAGTTCATAATAAACCATACTTAACACATGTGGTACCACCAAGAAGCAAGACTTTCAACGAAGATTGAGACACATCTTAAGTACTTCCAGAAAAGAAATTGGGCTGTAAATTAAGTCTGAAGGCACAGACCAGTTAGCGGCTCTTTCTGGCAGAACTCCATGGATTGCGAGCCTTCAGCTCGGTTTGTGTGGTGCCCAGCTGCTCACAAGCAACACAGCTTGTGCATCACAGATACTTCGAGTCTATGGATTGACATGACACTTGCATACAGACTGTCCTTTGCAGCAGGTGGAGGAGAACAGCGGGTGTGGCTGTCTATCTAACTACCACGTCTTCCTGACATCTTATATATAATTTCTATTGTTTCAGGTGAAGCCAGATCTTATGGACAAAATAACTCAAGTATAAAAGTGGAATCACATATTCAACAAATACTAACTTGAAGTTACAACACATTCATTACTATGAAACACAGCTTACAGTAAACATGTTAGATGACACAAGATGAATGCTGCCCAGCCTTTATGGTTGACGCTTGGTTGAACAGTTATGACAGACACGATGCATCATGCACTTCATGGAATTCATTAACTGTAGCCGTTCCAAAGAGCTAATTAGGGCGAAATATTTGATTTATTACAAATATGTGCGGTTGAGTCAGGCAAAGTGGTTGAACATGACCTTCCACCTTTTTCAAATGAAGTGTGGAGGATGAAGGTGTGGGAATATGATATGTTTTCATATTATTATGATAAATTATACCACAACACACTTTTCTGACTATACTGTGGTTATCACCCGTACTTCACTGCGCTTACGTTTTTCTGGCATTTTGTAAATGTGGCACTTTTTTGTTACAACCTGTTCATCTCACAAAGATGGTGATACATAAACATGTCTTCAATTATTTTTGTCGTACTGTCCAACCTTAGAAGACGGTTGTGCTACAGCATACAGAGTGCTTACAGAGTCAGAAAATGCTGCACACAGCTTCCTAAAAAACCTCTGACAATGTAAGGAAACGTAAGTATGACCTCTGTCTTGTTCCTCGACCTAAGTGCTTATTGAAGTCCAGTAAATGAGTCAGGCACGGTTCAGTGGAGCAACCATCAGCACCCAAAATCAGCTCAGTCCCGGCACACTCTCTCTCTCTCTCTCTCTCTCAAAAAAAGGCAAAGACGATGTGCACAAGACATCAGTAAGTGAGGTGATTTAGAAACTGAATTAACAGCTCAGGTACATTTGAACACGTGGCATATGTTAGGGGAGGTAATGCTCATACCTCAAATTCCAAGTAGTGCTCTTTCAGGCGATACTCATCAATCTCCTTAGCTTTGACCTTCTTATCTGGAGGGTAGGACTTGTGCTCAGCTAACTCTGTGGAGATGTGCTTCAGCTTGGCCTCATGTGACTTCAGCTGCTCCTCCTGTAAGAATATGACAAGCTCAGACGTGATTCAAAAACCTGTGTTATTGTGTGTCTACTGTGATTTTAAATATTAACATTATTTATTGTAGTAATTACACTATATGGATAAAGGTATTGGGATGCCTATTCATTCTGTAGAGAATTTATGAAGCACTGATGTTGGATGAGGAGGTCTGGCTCACAATCTCCAGAATCATCAGTGGAGATGTATTATTTAAGCATTATTTATACATATGTCACAAAAGTCACTACATTTATATACACACTCAAGAGCATGTGTGATTGTGTGTGCTTATATAATTTGTACTGGTATACATTAATTAATTCAGTCATTTATCTTTTGTCACCACTTATTCCTCACTAGGGTCATGGGTACCCAGAGTCTATCCCAGGGCCAACGGACGCGAGGCAGGGACTATATAAATAGCATTTATATTTCTCTTATATACAGTCAATGGTTTCCAACTCCTCCACAATTGTAGCCTCTCACACTCACTCCTGTTCATACAGTTCGTGGATCCTTGTTACAGTGGAGAGTCTCAAGGGGAACTGAAGCCTTCCACATTGCTGTGGCTTTTGTTATTTTGTCTGCTGATTCATCCAAGCGTGGTCCTAACGCCAAAAACATGTTACTGCCATAATTAAATAACTGAACTGGAATCAGACCACTGTTAATGAAAACAGTAAGACCAATCTTTAAAACAGTGCCATCAAATCAGTGATACCAAATACTAGACTGTTTAACTCTTAGAACTCTTAGCCCCTCCTTCTGCAGGATTTCCCCACACACTTGTGGGCGGAGACTATCATGACTCCCAGGTTCAAGTTTGTCGCAGGTTTTACGTTTGTTTATAAGAGCTAAAATAATAGAAATCTGGGCATTTTTGTTCTTTATAGGCATTTGGGTGTGACGGCAGTTTTAAAACTCCAGAAATGGTTATGATTAAATTCTTTTAAAATTACAATAACTTTGGATCACTGTGACAAAGCTCAGCATGATGTCTGACACCTGGAATATCAACACAAACTGGGGGAACTTCCATCTAACGAGCTGTTTTGCTGTATGATGATGATTTACCATTTGTTGCGCTGCCGGATTAAAGGTCAGAAGGCGTTAAAGAAGTGAGAATTAAGTCAAACAACTAAGAGAACTAAATTAATGAGTGGCAGTAAATAATCTGTTTTTATATTGACACAATCAGAATCAGAAACAAACACCCCGAGGAAAAGCTTTTAAAACGTCTAAAATCCAGTACTTGTAACATGTTAGAAAAGCCTAGGCGTTCAGGGACACGTTACTGAATAGAAAAGTGCCCTGACGTCACCTGAGACATCCTGGTGGTGGTGGCTGGCAGCAGCGGGCGGCTGAATTTCTTCTGTGAGCCAATGGCAGCTGGGAAGGAGGGTGCAGAGAACATGGCTGCCACAGAGTTGATTATTCTGATCCATGACTCCATCTCCTCAGGGCTCCTGCAGGGAAAACAGATGTGGTTCTGACAACAGTCAGCACTTGGTACGCAAGCAGCAGAAGTTTTCCCCTGTCCATTAAGTGGATTAAGACGTGGATGCTTGAAACTGCTTTCCAGCTAAAAGAGAACGGAGCGGTAAATTTCGAAGAAATATTTGTTTACCACCGAAAGTACATTACATTACATTAGGATTCATCACACATTCTCACTGTATCTTCTCTTGATGTTTGCTCGTGTCAGCAGTGCGAGACGCAAGTAAACATTAACAGAGCAAAACTGCTGGGACTGTACGACAGTGTTCTTCAATGACCCAATTAAGGGGCTGCAATATTTTACTAGGATGTCATGGGCTGTGCTTCTCTAATTAACGCATTTAGGAAATGGTCTCTGAGGAGAGTTCCAATTTTTCTTGTTGATAAGGGCCTTTATTTAGTTTTGCATGAATACTGGCTCAAGCAGTTGGGAGAAAAAAAACAACAATGGCCTGGATAGACTAAGAGTAGCGATAAATGTGTTTTCACTATGCTTGAACCCAAGCATGAAATTAGGTTCTTGCTCCTTTATTCTTCCCTTAGTCTCTGGGGCGGTGTATGACGGAAAAGTTCTGTCTCAGACAGCGGGACAGTGACTCTTACTGGGCTTGAAAGAGGAACACTCTCCAGTCAGCCGTCTTGAGCTTCAGCACATTGGGCTTCTTCTCGTAGTCTACGGCTTTGATGGCCAGGGCATGGTGCACGCTGATGGCGTTCTTCAGATCCTCCTCAGACAGGGCCTTCTCAGGTTTGTACTCGTCCTGTGTGAAGGCAGGAAAGTGCTTAATGTAGGCAGGAATAATTCAGATTACTATGACATACACTAAGTTCCATGCCCTGTTTTGAAGGAATGGTACTCCTACTGTTTCTTTTATATATAAATAAGTTTGTTAATGGTTTTAACACCTTATAAAGAAGCGACCTGTTATATACAATGAAACAGCAAGATCTGAGTAATTCAGATGAATGTGGACTCACTATCTGGCAAGTGACAGGTCACTGCTGCCCTTTTATTATCAACAACCATTAATAAACTATTGATAATATAAAATAATCCATTACCTCTTTAGAAGAGAGTTTATTATGAGTACCACACTCAACACATTACAATCAGAAAAGGCTATTTTAAGTTTGTAAGACATCATTTCAGCACGAATTAAAGTTCAGGAGACACTGGTTGGTTAAACTTTTGCAAGCCAAACCATCATCTTATACAGTAGGTAATATATTCTAAAGACATTGTGATACTGATCAGAGTCTCACTACACAAATATCAGTGTTTATATCCTCATAACCATTACCATCAACTGCCTCTTCAAGCTTTGTTGTCCCATTAATAATGCATGCATGTTGTACAACTGTATCTCTCATTTCAGACCACTTTTCAAAAAACTCATGATAGTATATCACTACTGTGAGTCAAACCTTCATTCTGACACAGACCACAGAAAACCCCCATGAAATTCACATACTTTGCATTACTCATACATTAGTCAAGACCCCACCTAGCCGACAATAGCTGAGCAGAAAAAAAGGAATAAAAGAATAAAACAGGGAAAATACATGAAAGCAGGCAGTATGAGAAAGGCACAGAAGAAGGATCAGAAAAAGAACCCTTTCTGCCTTTCCAAGGAGTGAGATCAATTTGAAAACCAGGAATGCACTGCCTTGCCTGTAGGGAGGAAACTGATTATATTAGTACGTTAATCAGGGCGTGACTTCATCTATTATCAGTTAACAGTTATCAGTTTTCATTCATTTACTTTTTTCTAGACGATACTTCCTAAGAAGCGGAAGTGTTGGAACGGTCACTGAACAAATATTCAAAGGGAAAACTCAGAATCCATAACTTAGATAATGCATCAAAAAATAAATGAGTGGGTTTCACAGCAGTAATTATCGTAACAACATGAATTACTGCTAAGAATGCAGTCATCTGCTTGAATTATGCACAGGCATTAAATAAGTACTCTATACATCCAACAGTCTGTAGAAACCTACTAATCCTGTGATTTTATCTGAAAACAAGGGAGCTCATCTCTGGATTTGCTGCATTGCCACTACTCTTCTAGAAAGGTTCTATATTAGATGTTGCTACATTGCTGTGAGGATTTGATTGCATTCAGCCACTCCAACTCATCCAAAAGGGACTGGATAGAGATCTTTACTCCATAGAAAGTGGTTCCACTGCTACATATTCCCCCATCTTATATACCTTTAGAGCTTTATATCCCTCTAGAGGGGTCTGCTGAGATCATATGTGGCTTTTCCAGAGCATCTCATTCTGTTGATAATGTTTTTCTATGGCCATAATACAAGAACGCAACAATATGCACCTTGTGCACCAACTAGAAACAGGGGCTGCCAATAAAAAACAAATAAAAGCAAATGTGAAGATGAGGATGCTGTAGATTATGAATGTAAATATGCATGATCACGTGTGGTCTAAGACAAAATGATATCATTGTATGATATAACTTTCCAGCTATTCTAACACACTGCACAGTCCTGGGTAAATAACTGAGTGGGAGGTGTTCTGAGTGCTTGTGGCTACACTGAGAACTGTAAACTAGGCCAGTGTGGAGCGGTGGAGGCTGGGTTAATATGAATTCGCCGCTGCTGCAGCCGCCGGCCACACTGACAGATGTGTGGAGAATGGCAAACAGTATTGACTCGCTGTTGAGAGTCAATCTGTCAGGTGTGATGTCAAGGTTATCATTTATCATTTCACATTCTAGGCCTGCATCTCCTCGCCTGAAAAGTTCAGTGGTTCTCAAAAGCCAGCAGCTTTGATGGACTTCACTGGCTGTGCTTCTGCTGAAGCCCCGTGCTTCCAGCCTCTGAGAAAATCTGTCTCGACAGCTTCAAAAGCATCACGGAAAACGGAATCTCAGATCTTTCATGTATAATGTATGCAAATGTTTACAAGAAAATCTACTGCAATAGACACTTAAACCAAATTCTAATGAGAAAAAAACAGCTCTACAAGTGGATCTCAAATCATAAATTCTAAGCGGTGGTTGACAATGTGCTATTGTGCTAATTTAGAACAGCTACAACAGCAAATTTCTATTTGGAACGACTAAAGTTGAAAGTTGTAAAAGTGAAACTGTTAAATAAGTTCTTCATTTACGAGAAATAAAAACAAAACTAAAATGAAGGATCGCTTACAAGCAACTGAATTTTTAATGCTGCACTTTTAAACTTGAACTTCCTCTCACAATCTGTTTATCATTCCAGCTTAAACATATATGTATTTAATTTCCAGTTTACACAAAACAGATACTGTCTAGATAGAGCACACAAAAGCCTCTTTTGTAATATTTAAGCTAAACCAACACTAGAAGTTTCAAGACTAAAAAATGAAAAACTGCTCCAGCGTACAGGTTTTAAAAAAGTTCCATGCTTAAATGATGCTACTGTGTCAATAAAGCAAAGACAATTGAGAGCTGAGATGTAAGGCGAACCCCACCAACTCCCACCCAAAAAACAAAGCTCTAAGCGAATAAACGTCTGTGAAAAAAGATAGGTGGGAGAGATAGAGGGTGGGGTAGAGAGCGACAAAGGGGTGGGGGGGTTGGGGGAAGAGAGAGAGAAACAGGAAAATAGAGACAGAGAGGGATGGAGAGAAAGAGAAGGAGAAAGAGAGACAGTGAGAGAGATGGAGAGAAAGAGAAGGAGAGAGACACAATGAGACAGAGAGAGTGAGAGAAGCGATAGAGAGAGAGAGAGAAGGAGAAAGAGAAAGACAATGGACAGAGAGAGACAGAGAGGAAGAGAGAGAAAGAAGGAGAAAGACAGAGACAGAAAGAGAAAACAGAGAGAGAGAGAGTCAGCCTGAAAGATTAGACGTAACATCATCTCTTGAATTCCTTCCACATTTGAAAGACTATGACACATAATCCTCAGAGGCACACAGTAAGGCGGTGTTGGAGACAGACGCGGGTGATTGACAGAATAAGTGAATCTGCGTCGTGTTCTGATAAGTGCGAGGCAAGACTGTGACCCCGCCGCCTCCACAGAAAGTCACAAGGTCCGTTTCAAATTAAAATTCAAAACGATCCTTCGCTTTTCCTGATCTGCTGATGAGCCAGTGAGATTAATTTAGCATGATTGCAACTCCTCCGTTAATATACAGGCCCGGCGTTCAGTGACTGACACTGCTGTGGAGCGCCCTGGCTGGCACCCAAATCTGCCACAAGTCCAAACGTAGGCACTAACACTGCCTGTTTCCTAGCAATCCACTCGCCGCCGTGTCCCCCACATGACACCACAGCTCCGGAGCTGATAAGAGCCGGAATGAACAAGATAAAAGAGGCAAACATCAAGAAACACACAATAAAAAGGATAACAGAGACTCCTCTTTATCATTGTTTTGGCATAAGTGTAAATCAGTTTTCAGCCTTTGCAGCGATTTAAATGGTATTTTCATCATGTATACAGTATATCATATTTTAATCTAGTATTAGCTTTGCATTCAAGAAAAATATTTTATTAGTGTCTCTGTGTACAGTTTACATTCAAAGATACACACACACAGATTGCTAGGAAACAGGCAGTGAATGTGTTTGCATTTCTAGTTGGTGCTGGTTTCAATGCCAGTCACTGGTTTCCACAGTGCTCTCTGCTAAATTAAGGTCTAAAGGGAAAAAATGTATTTAAATTTTTGATTGAGAGGTCTAATAGAGATATGGAGCTATAGAGCTCTAATTCTAAACTACACAAGTACACATATTATTCACAACAAAAGACAGCAAATTGCCATGTCTGCCAAAAGCAAAACAGGGATCCTATTCAGGAGTGCAGCTCAGTAATAAACAACACAAAAACAGACAGAAAACAGTTTTTGTAAAAGACAGTGCTTTCCACTGAAGACAGGAAATGAGAGATGTTTGTAAGATAGTGGTGTATTTTATGGTCTAACGGGAGAAAGTCTACTATAGTGAATTATTTTTATTTTATTATTTTTTCGATTCAATTGTCGATGGTTTACATGTTAAAATGTCTTGATTCTACAGAGCTCTAATTACAAGTACAGTAACCCTTCAGTTTTACACGGATCAGCACTCGCGGATTCAGTGTAACACGTATTTTCCCTGAGAACCAAACTGTATTACCGCCACCAGTCAAGCGGTAGCGGTAATACACTGAAAAGTTATCAACCGGCATAAAAAGAAGAAGAAGAAGAAGAAGAAGCAGCATGTAGCATGACTGCTCCGTGTCTTGTCCTCGTATTTTAGTGTTTTAAACAACCCCCCCAATTTTCAACAGTTATCTCAGTTTATTTAAGCTGTGCCCTGTCTAAACATGTGGGTAAGGAGAGTTATTTCGACGTTTCTTTAGTGTACGAGTCTTTGCACACTGTTTATGCTAACCGCTAATGCAAACTGTTTTTTAAACAGTGAAGTTTTCTTTAAGGCTAATGCATTAAACTGAGTTTAAAATGAAATTAAAGTGTTCTGGGAGCATATTTGGGGGCATATTTACGTTTTACACTATAAAAAATAGCATTTTAGGCATTTTTCACTCGTGAGTGCTCTTGGAATGGAAACACACTTTGGCAATACAGTTTTACATTCTGACACACTGTTTCACGAAGGGCTGGGTCAAAGTTTTGCAGTATCAGTACACAGACTTTTATTTTATTTAGTTAAAAGTACAAAAATATACATCAAAACACCTCAGCATCGACATTAAGAAACAGTGCTGTGTCATTTGTACAAAAACAGAAATGTAAACACAAAATGGGTGTGGCTTAATCCAGGCATCGGTGTGATGTGTAGTTAACTGCAACAGAACACTGAGCAATGCAAATAATTTAAGTTGCACTGGCAGCAAGCTATTGATATTGGGGCCATCACTAGACAAAAAAACAAAAAATAACCCACCATTCAATCAGCAGCTAGAGTTCAATTTTCCACTAATGGTCCTCATGCTTTGTTCATTTGTTTTCACAAGAAAATGTGAATGACTGCTCTCGGTTTGTGGTAAATGTTTTTGCAGAGCAAAACAGAGCCTTGTTATTGTTAATGAGGATATTAAATGTATAATGGAAAGCAAGCATCAATGTTTATTGCCCTGAAAACATTAATAATTCAAAATAAAACATGTTGAACGTTCCACATGTTGATGGGCATGCAAATGAACAGAGTAGTAAACGCTGCAGGGTCCCATATTTAACAGCAGTCACACAGCACTGCGCAAGCAGTGAACAACTGAGACTGACTCACAAAGAATGACTGATAATCCTCTCTCCGCATCGCAACCACAATCAAAACGCTGAATGTCGGCTACATTAATCTTTTATGGAGAAGGTCGATGCAACTTACAAAAAACACAAAAAATAAGATCAATTACATGCATAATTGATGCAAAAAATGAATGAAAAATGGATCCTTGTAATAGGGGTGAGTGATATGGTACAAATATAATATCATCATTCTGGAAGAAATTTTGACAACACACGATATGTCAAACTTTTTTTCACATCTGACAAGTGGCAATTGCTATCAATAACAAGAAAAAAGAGATTATTTCTATTCATGCAGTTGCTCTGCGCTCTTTAAGTATCAATAATATCTAAAATATGCTCAAAAAAGTATTGTCACATATAATAATGATAAATATGGTCATCTTCCCCATCTCGTACTAGCTTTATTTACCATTGATGTGATGTGGCGTGTGTTTAAACACTGTATCAGGAAAGGAAATAGAAATGGTACCTTCTGTAAATAGAGGATCATGCCTTTCAGAACAGCATAAAAGGTCTTCCAGCCTCGCTTTCCTCTCGGTGCTAGAACAGACAAGCAAGAAGTATTTCCACATCAGGACTATTCAGTTCACAAAAGGATGTGAAGAAAAGAAACTGCGTCTGAAATGCACCTTGCCAACAGTTTCTGACATATATAATGCATATAAATTTGCGTTCATCAGGCTTTGTAAGAGAAAGCGGGAGAGATAATATGCATTACAAATTGCCAACTCATTTTTGTTAATTCATAGATAATGTTTTCATAGAGAATTCAGAGAGAAATATTTATGTGCATATTTTAGCAGTGTATGATATTTGGCCACAAAATGACATTTTCAGAGGACAAGGCAAAAAAAAAAAAAAGCAATTAGGCCTTCAAGGTATTGAAATGTTACATTTTCCAAGCAATTTCAAAGGTTATCAAAACACAAAATGTTGGAAAATATCAATGAGGGACATTCAACAGGCGATTTTAATCAATGTTCAGTCAATGTGCTAAGATTGGATCAGCCCCTGCCATCGGTAGACATGTGTTTGACTTTGTGGCACATACTGTACCCTACATTCTGTAATACATTATGTAATACTGCAATTTATTTTGAATTCGTTGAATTGGTCAACTGTCAGCCTTGGGTTTTGGTTTATTGAAGTCTAGTGTCCAAAATGTTGGTTCTGGCCATGAATTTCTAAATAGTTTTTACATCAAGTAGCCGATTAATTGACACAGTTCTACCATTCAGTAGTACATTCAGACATTTATGTGCATTAACCTTAAATCTGTCTTGCAGTAAATGCCTTAATAGATCACATTTATAAGCACATTTTAGGAGCGTTTGGGAGTCATCCAAACCCTTCTGCTCTCGTTTGTCCCCCAGAAAACTCATCTTCTGTTCCTCAATTCACAGAAGTGTTCTGGTGAGGACACTGGCCTGCATTCTTGCATCATGACTTGTCGGATCAGAATGCAGCAATGGCACACATAAGCCCTGCTGTTTTTAACTCCACTATAATAACGGTCCACGAGCCCCATGGGTGGTGTTAACCTCACTGGCGCTGAAAGTATTAGAGGCCTGACTCTGAGACTGGCAGGCATGCCTGTACCTGGGATGGCGCCACAAACTTTGGATATGTATGGATGGAGAGATTGCTGCTGATCCAAGATCAGTTTCTTCAGTTGCTAAGGTCAGAAACTGAACCCAGAAACCGACCTTGACCTTAGCAACTGAAGAAAATGTATGGTCTGAAAATGAAGACAGACCTCTTGTCTTAAGATGGTCTACAAACGTTCAATTATTCAGGATCCTAGAGACCTGCAATAGTGCAAGACGAGCGTTTTTCTTTTTAAACCCTGCCAATAGGTTCTGGCAAGTAACAGCGATAGATCAGTATAAAACCAACAAGTGGTGGAAGCTTGTGATCAATTAGCTTTATGTAAACTGCATAAAAGTGCCTAAGAGATGGCTCACATTGGATGTGGCTTTTGTGGACTCTTTCTGTTGTTGTTCATGGGAGAGATGCAAGGGATTGTAATGGCGGAGGGCTTCGTGAGCACTTAGATTGGTGACAAACGAAAGCAGCATTTTTCAACCTTGGCTTGTTGCACCACATGTGGTTAACAGTATCATTTCAAAGTTTTGCCTGAACATACGAAAAATGGAAAATGTCCTTGTCTGCTCGGTCTTATCAGCAGCTTTCAGGAAAGGTTTATTGTTTTGTCATGCAATTGTTTTGTCATGTAATTTATCCAAATGTAACTCTAAAACATGCAGAAAAGTGCCCCCCACCCCCCAAAAGAAAAAAACAGCAACAAACAAACCCTTTTGTATGCTCTCAGAAACACACAGTGTAAACCCCACCTAAACCATCTCAGACTGGCTCGGGTTCTTTATTAATCTCAAATAGACCTACTTATGTAGCAGGGGTGGGTGATGTGACCTAAAACTATCATGATATTTTTCAGTTTTTAGACCATTTACTTGATGGACAGGCGGTTAGGAGATTAAAAAATCATGTGAAACCCAGTTAATGACAGCTAAAGCACAGCCTCCTTATGGTTTCACAACTTGTTTGGAAACACCAATGAGTATTCACAGCCTAAAAATGCTCTTCAGGCCAAGCCTATGAAAGATTTTGCATCAAAATAATATTTGGGTCATATTAACACAAACATAACATTTACTGTTGAAAGTAATGATAAAGTGAGGAAAGTGAGTGTCCATGCCATGATCCAGCCATTGTCCATGCCATTGTCCAGCCATTAATATTCTACACAAGCAGGTTTTTAAAGGAATAACATGTCTTTTCCTTTTATATAAATACAAATATTCTGATAATGTATTAAGAACGTGTAATTTCCGACATGGGCAAGTATCACGAGCAAAAAGCCTTGATGTTTGTATGTGCTGCAACAAAACTAAAACGACCATTTGTGCTGTAACATGCCAAATTGTATCAGTGAACACAAATACACATGAATGAAAGCATCACAAAGCTGCTAAAATGTAAAAATGATGTGTTATCCAGTGTAACTGTAGTGAATAAGGAGGAGGGGGTAACAATGCTTCAGCTGTTGCTGCGGATTGCGTGACCTTTTTTGAGATGGCTGCTAAAACAACCCAAGAATGGAGGATTAATGTGGAGAATTTGTTTTTCTTCTCTATATCAGTATCTAATAAAAGGACTAACTCTCTGAATATATTCAGTGTCAGTGAGTTTAATTGAAAATTCACACAATGCAGATGAACTGATTATATACACTATGTAAGGGCAAGTACTCAGACTACTACTAAAGCTTTGAAAAAATGAAATGCTTAATGTTCTACAAACAGGCTGTTGACTTCTCACGGTGTTAGGAGTATAGTGTAATCCATATCATGGCGTACAATCACACCTTTAATGATAATGGCACCGGTGTACAACCCCTACTATATGGTCTCAAACGGTAAAAAACTGTAAAAATTCAAGTAGAATTCATAATTCATGCATCAAGACTGTTTTTCTTCTGTCCATTTTCATAAACCATGCATCATTCAGTTTTGAAAATAACACAGCAAGTGTAGGTAAAGGCAAAGCAGTGTTTGGGATGTGTGTGATGATTTAAGCATGCAGTGTACAAGATGGTCCCAGTGGTCATAAGGTGGTCAAAGCCTCATAGCTTCAGTGAGCAAAGTTCACACACCAAATATTTCTTGATTCTGCTGCTTTTTGATTTTTCACTTTAAGGAGAAGAAGCCACCTGTCAGAATATCAAATGAAGCATTTGCAAGACATCTGTGACCTTTCCTACGATACCACATTTAATTTTAGGCTCCATCAGTCAACCCGCTGGTATCGTATAGGGAAAAGGAAATTGCTTTCTTTGTGTACACAAACGCCTTGGCCACAAACTTCAAAGCTGGACTTTAATTCTCTGCCTTTTTAGCAGAATTAAGCAGACCACTAACCAGTCAGCAACTTTCTTTTTCACTCCTTATGCGTGGGGCGAAACTCATTAGACAGGAGAGATAAGCAGATGTGAAAAAGGAGATACTGATGCCAAATCCCATCCATTCATGTCTGGTCATTAGCGGTCCAGCGTTCAACCTGCTCTTGGTGCCAGCACATATTACGCTGCAGTTCTTTTAATGACCTTTTCCTTTTCGTCTTCGCTCCTAAATTAAAGCTCCAGTTGGCTGGATTCAGCTTAATGTTACATTTATGCAAGAAGAGCAGGCAATGCTGAGAGCATCTGTTGACTAAGACTCCCAGAATTCTATGTTTGGACAGTAACAGTTTTATGGAATCAATATTGTTTATGCGACACCCTAATGCAGTTACACATTCAAACACAAACCCAATAAAGGAGGCACATCTGAGAGAGATGGAACAGAAGTGGGGAAAAAAGTAATGCTCATGCTCACAAATTCGATAACATGTCTTACTTTTCTTCCCGTCCATGTCAGCGTGGATTTTGCGAGCCAGGAAGCCCGTTTTGTGCACAGCAGCATTGGGGTCATGGGCGATGTCCAAGAAAGGGTTGCTGCCACTGCTGATCCTGCTGATCTTTGTGTGGGCATTGTCCGTCTTGTTGTCCGCAAGTTCAGAAAGTGATTTCTTCAACTCGTCCCCGTCACTGAAAAACAAAGGGAAAGAACCTCTGTTACCTCTCTCTCTCTCTCTTAAGCAAAGACACGGCCTATTTGGTTTTACTACTTTTGGAACTCAGCATGAGATGAAGCATAATGATGTTTAAAGCATTACTAAAGTCTCAGAGCTGTGCGGTTTCTTTTATTTATTTATTTCTTTATTTAAAGGTACATATTAATTGATACTCTGCACTCTAATAGTCGAGTAGAGGTTCAGATTTTTCCTCTGGCACCACCAACAAGGCCAAACGCTGTGCTGGTTTAGAATATTAATGGCTGTACAAATGCAATTACCTATTGGACAATCGCATAGAAGCTTTTTAAGAAGTGATGGTGCTTAAAGGACAATTTCATGGACACTCAGTTTCCTACGTTTGCCTATTAAATCATTTGTACAGTAAAATCTGTAATTCTGTTATGATTTGAATGTTATTCATAAGCAAAATATAGCATTCATAAGGTTGGCCTGAAGAGCATTTTTAGGCTAAGAATTCTGATTGGAGTTTCCGAACAAGTGGTGAAATGATAAGAGGGACGTTGGCTGGGCTCAGTTTTTAGATAAAAGTATCTGGGTGTGACATCCAGCCATTCAAGTAAATAGTATTTTCTCCTGCTTTTATGATAAAATGAAACTAGTCACAAACCATCGTATTGTCTTCTGTGAGCATGCAGATCAACCTCACAGTGCTGTTTTTAAACAAATCAAAGTATTCTAATGTATTTCATCAAATGTAAATAATTATTCAATAATTCATTCATTCATTATCTTAGCTGCTTCTACTTGATATGGGCCATGGGGTGCTAGAACATATTGTTATTTAAATAATACATGCAATCATTTTTGCCCCCGAATGGTTCAGCCTTGGTTAGATGTGAAGTGCATGAAGGAGATTATCTGCATTTTTCTCCACACCCTGTTTAATCTGTGGATGATTTCTGGCCAGTTGATTGTCCTCCTCATGCCCATATTGTAAAATGTTTTGCTCATGCCCTCTTGTCATACTGCAGTGCTGGGCATAGCAACAAAAGATGAGGCATGGGCACAAAACTGAGCCCAAAATTGTTCTCAAAACACTGCTGATTATCTCTTTCCCTGCCAATTTCTTTTCTTCTGAGACCCGTGTGCTGCCCCTCCAGAGATTCTGAGGACGGACATATGATTTGCCCAGTGTAATCAGGTAAGCTTTGACAGAACAACGATGCGGGTGTGGCGGGCATGCAGTGAGCTGCTATTTACACAGTAAAGGTGGTGCATAATTATATTTAAGAATAAAGAATCACACAACATTAAAAACACTGACAGGTGAAGCCAAGGGGTGAGATATATTAGGCAGCGAAAGAACAGTCAACTCCTGACGATGCCGTGCTGGAATCAGTGTTCATGCCAACCCCTATCCACTGCTCAAAGCTCCTACAATGGGCACAGACCAATAGAAGAAGGTGGCCTGGTCTAAAGAATCACATTTTACATCATGTTGACAGCCAAGTGCGTGTGAAACAGATGGCACCAGGACGCACTAGACGAAGGCCAGCTGGTGGCAGTGTGATGATCTGGGAGGTGTTCTGCTGGGAAATCATGGGTCCTAGGCTGTCATGTGGCAGTCACTTTGACATGTACTGAATCTGTATCCTTTTCAGCAGGATAATCTGCCCTATACACTGCAAAAATCATTCAGGAAGAGTTTGAGGAGAAAGAGTTCAAGTATCTGTGAAATGTCCTGGGTGAACTAGTCCTATCCACGGAGGCCCCACCTCGCAAGTTACAGGATTAAAGGTTCTTGTGGAGTCTAATCCTTGACGGGTCACAGCTGTTTTGCTAGAATGAGTGGGACCTGGTTTTAATGCCATCAAACTGACAGACCAGCTAACATTCCAAAAGCATGTTTGAAACCACTGGCAAACATATTGCTTTTTGGTTTGCAGCTCATTTAACAAAGAAAACAGGTGTTACCGTGCTTGCCCATATCTCCAGAACAAGCGAGACTTTTTTTTGGACTATAACAAGTCGACTGGCTCCATTGCTGAAGGGCAAGACCTCCCATAATACAACTGTCATGCTGAGTGTTGCCGCTCCATTTGTAGGATTTAATGAAACTTCAATATCTCAAATAAGTCTCTGAAGGATGACGAACATGGTGCCCGTGTGGGCTGCTCTGTGGTAGGCCATCTGCCTCATGAAAAACTGCCCAGTCATTCAGTTCTCACCATCTCCTTCTGGCCCGCATTCTCACAATCAATACAGGTATCTCCTGAGTGTGTGTCCACCACACACACACCCTCTTCAAATCCCTCTACGCCATTCTTGCTAATCTTGGTCTGGTCCTGTGGTTTAAGGTTTGACTAATGTATTGTAATTTTTTTAGAATCAGATAAAGGCTTGTTTTGTTTTATATAAAGAAGACACAGAAGCTCACACTAACAAAATGTTCTCCTTTATAATAGCATTGCAGCTATAGTAACAACTGTTGAACTTTACCATTGTTATGGTAAAAGTAGCAACATAAAGTGCATACAAACCATCAGCATGTTCATTTTTTCCATAACAGTAACAGAAATAACAGTAACAGTGTAAAGAGAACCCATGATAAATAAGAAAAATAAGACCTACTGAACAGAAAACAATAAACATTCTGGCGGCTTTTCTAGGTTTGTTTCTTATTTTGTATTTGTCTCCCTGTTTCCATTTGTGACCTTGTTTTTTATTAAATCCGTTTTTGTTTTGATTATAAGGTGCTTGCACATCCGTTTATCTCACTACCACGACAAAATACTGTTTTTCACTTACCAAATAAAGGCATCACCTGCAATGAGTATTCATGTTAAGGCAGAAGAATGAATTAAATGGCAGAAATAATATTTGGTTATTGTGTCACCATGAGAAAAGTACCTCAGCAAGGCTTTTGATGTTCCTCAAGTTTTATTTCAGATTATACTATAAGGTACATGCAAATTAGGTACATGTCTTTACATGGGATGCCTATGGAAACTGAACGTGTAACACCTCCATCCTTCATACTGCTTCAAAATTATGCAAATATACTGTCCTTATTGATAAACATATGCTCCCCTGTCCTTTACTACTGTGCCATGTAAAAATCAGCAGAAGGCACTACATTTTATTCAGCAAGCCCTCTACACAGAATTTATGGAATAAATCATAAAAAACATGTCAAACATGGTAAAATAAGACTGCCAAAATCAAAGTAGACACACGCAGTGGCTTCAATTACTCTGAATATATGCTGTGTCTGCAAGTTTAGCCAGTGCTGCGTGACCATATGGCCCAATTCAGCCATAACTCATCTCATCGAGCATTCACGAATTTCTACAGCAGCAGAAAGTGAGCAACGTTTACGGAGATGAGTTATTTGATCAACCTACAAAGGGAACAGGATAATAAATTGCAGTAATTGGATGGGACTAGCACCTGTTCTCTGTCCTCGAGAGGCAGTCATTGCTATGCCAGAGAAAGGCTGGGCCTGGGGAGTGAAGAATGGGGCCAAAAAGCTCGAGGACAGTGCGTAACAGCGACCAGCAGCACCATCAGTGCCCCTCTTTACACCTACATTCCTGTAGCCTGCAGGGGAATTAGCTGCCTCTATTATATGCTGACCATGTTATGTTAACATATGTTAACTATAAGAAGGAAAAAGAAAAGTACGGAGTCAAGCTGCAATGTTTTCCATTAAAATGAATACATCTGATTGTTAAATGGATTTAAAATGACATGCCCTCAGTTAAATGTACATAGTGTTAGGAACGATATTATCAAATTCAGTGTAGGCTTTGGAAATAAGCATTGCTAGAACATCTTAACCACCTTAAACTAGTGCTGGCCATTAACGGCGTTAACGGCACGAGATTCTTATCGCGCGATAAAAAAAATATCGCCGTTAACTGCACCCCCCTCCCGGACAGAGAGAGATGTGTCTATACTACGAAAGATATGATGAATTTCACCTTGATATTTCAGTGACTTGTCCGGTTCACGCACGTTTTAAACCTGTCTTGGTCTCTCCCCCGGACAGAGTGAG
>JBBPDB010000036.1:4222191-4249369 GCA_037974465.1 Brachypetersius altus | reverse complement strand
ACAGCAATAAAAGAGATGCTGAGAAAGAGGGGCCTTTCAGACATTCTACTTGGATGAAATTTAACTGGGCCTCAGTGACTTTTAATTGAATACCCTGGTTTAGATCATCGTGTACCAAAAATACTCATATTACAACAATCCTCATCACAATGATTAACTTTTTTAATGACTGTAAAGAAGTAGCAAAACAGCAAAACAGCCACATTTAGAGTAAAGGGGCCACAGCACACAGTGTGAATAATGTGACATTCTTTCCCTGCATTTAACCCATTCACCAAGTGAAGCAGGGGTCTGCCATCAATGAGGGGTGCCTGGGGAGCAGAGTGTGAGGATGGTACCTTGCTCAAGGGCACCTCAGTGACAACACCATCAGATGCATTAAACAAATATGATTTGTTTAAGTCAGGAAAACTAAATTCAAGCCAGCAAGAAATAAACAAGAAAAGAATACAATGGCACACTGGACTGATTTACATTCAGCTATTTGATACTGCAGTACTGCAGTTATATGCTGCTTATTTGTAGGCTCTCTATAGTTGACATAAAGGCCTTTTTTGTGGTGAAGTCTTGTTTTCCCTGAGTAATCTGCTTCTACATTGTGTGCAGGGGTAGTCCAGTGCTCAGAGAACTTGGTTATAAACTGCCACATCCCCTTGCTTTAATCTCCGCTGATGATATGCTGATATCCTGCCACTGGCATCGTGCTATTGAACATAACACTTAATTCTGAGACGCTCCAAGGGGACTGTCCTGGCAAATGGCGGCCATGCACTGCTTTAGGCAATGAGCTTCAGCTAAATGACAAAATGGCAATAATAGTAATAATATATGCTACAGTTTAAAACGCATTCTCATTCGCCTGCAGGTTCATGGGCGGTAGAGGCTTCATTCAAGACATCTCAACAGTGTGGGTATTTCACGGGTGAAAGAACTGAGAGACAGTGAAAGACAGTGTGAGTAATGTCTTTCATCTTTTTAACTCTTTTTTTTATTTATCGCTATTTCACTCTCCACAGGACAGGAGACATGTGGCTGATCAATATATCAGAACGGTGTATAAGGCCACACTTTCTTCACTTCATACTGTTGGCCAGTGAATAATACTGTTCAATACTGTTCCTCTTCCTCCAGTAAGGCCTGTTTAAGTACTGCAGGGAAAGATTGTAGTCCATTCACAGCTATTCTTAAGATACTACTTAATAATAATAACACAGCATCGCATCAGCTCTACCACAGGTAATGTCTGGCTTTCTGCAACAAAACAAATGCTGTCCCAAACGGCATAGTACCATACGAAATAGCATGTAAAATGTGCACCATTTTAAGAAGTAGTGTAGTATGTAAAGTATGAAGGTTTGTGGTCTGGGATGCAGCTATGCTATAGGAAGTCAGCATGTTACACACAAACAAGATCAGATCATAGATCCTGCGGTCATTTTTATTCTCTTATTTTATAAACTGACCACAGATCCCTGTATTCTGGACATGATTACAGAAATATTAAATGAGATTATATGCTAATTATGCTTAAGACACAGTATATATCAAGCTTTGTGCAAGATAATTCAACAGTTAAAGTGATGTTTGCATTAGGCTAACTTAGTTCATTTTAGGTTAGACTGCTGCTCACTGTGTATCTCAGTCATTATGAGAGCTTGTTTTTCCAGCAGATACGCCCAGCTCACCTGACAAAGCGGAATGTTTTCTGATCCTTTTTCCCTTCTAAAGGCAGGTTTAACTTACACTGATTAAAACAGGGATGTATTGTAGTGGCACCATGTTTTGCCAGCCTTTCAGGGATGTGCTGTACATTGTGGGAAGATAAATCAGCAGACAGATTTCAGAGCTGACGGCTGCATCTGCGTTCAAAGCAGATCATTCTATGGCTGTGGTGGAATCCCATCGGCGAGAGCGTTTGTGGTTTAAACACAAATCATGTTTCAGAGAGAGCAGTAGAACATAAAATATGCATCATTGTCATGCAAACTGCAGATCTGGCATTCATTTCAATATTTTAATCAAACATTAAATGTGCTGGAGTTTAATTATGTAAATGTGACAACTTTATAAACAATAAATAATATGCAGTGTTTTGGTGGGAAAGACAAATGCCAATTACCGAATGCAACAGCTTATGAATCTCCAGAAGATCCATGTCCGTTACAAGTGGGTCAGCGACTGCGAAACCTATAACAATCCAGCGTTACCATGCGCAACCTTTATCCGGCAATGTGTAAATGAATGTGTAGGACGGTAGCCGAACTCATCCAGCGTACAATGAGGTGAACAAATAAGCAGAGGTCAGTCTACTGATGCTGCGGCTGGCCTGCACACACAGCAGTGCTGCCTACTTAGAATACCTCAGCAGAGAATTGCACTGCATGAGCCATAGCTATAAGCACACAAGCAATCATTTACAGGCATATATGCATTACCGGCAGGTACCTCTTTATGTTCATGAACATTACAGCGTATAATCATGCCCGTGCATTTTTTTCGCCATGACAAGCAACGTGTGCTGAGACATGACTGCAAGTGTGCTGATACGTGACAGTCCACTGGGACATTATTTACAAGCACCCCATAAAGACAAAAAGACAAGCCCCCAAGTAGGTGCATTACATGCATATGTGGATCATGCCAGAAAGGCTTTGCTGTGCTAAATATACGGATAAATCAATCGCAATGTGACGGCTGCCATTCCTACAAGGCGTACCACACATAAGGACACCCTGACATACCTGACATACTGCCCACGGTGTATTGGTATAGGTGCCACACAACATTGCTGATTTTTGATTTCAACAGTTAAGATATAATAAAAAGTGTGTTACTGAAAGAAAGGAAGAAAAATATATAGTATTGTTAGTACAAATACAGCACTGAGTAAAGTTCCTTTATACATTTTATCAAAAAGATGGATTTAACATAATGGACGAAAATAAAACAGAATATGGCCAGTCAAAAGGTTTAGCCTTCTTTATGTTTACAGTTAAAGGAAATTGTCATATTTAGGTTTGGTCCCTGTATGGGATGTACTTCACTTAGAAAAGCAACAAAACATGTAATCAGAAATGTAACCACTGTATGTCAGGTTTGTAACATGTATGCATAGTGTAGAGCAGCACTGCAGAGCAAAGAGTTTATTAATGCAAACAGTAATCTAATATAAGTATACTGCAATACATAGAGCAAAGACTACATATGGAGATATAACACTGTATCAGTACTGCCCTACACCGCTCTGGTTGCTAAGATCATCTGTAGCACAATGTTAAAGACTTTATAGTCAGCCTTGGGTGATACCGACTCTCACTGCTTGATGCTCAGATAATAGTAAGCTTTGAGCTATTCAATATTCTCAGAGATGTGCCATGAAGTGCAAAATAGCTCTTTCAAGTTTGAATATTACTGCACAGACCCTGTGTCCTTTAAAAAGGGACTTTTTAAAGGGTCTGAATGATGTGCACAAAGAAACGATCCAAAGGGCCAAGACAAGTGGGTTTTCTACTCTGAACATAACCAGTTATGACGCAGATTAAAGTCTGAGCGATGAAGTCTCGCCTGGAAGGCTGTCAACACATCACCCGGGCCGAATGAGCGAAGGATTTAACCTACAGTGACTAGTCCACCAATTTATCAAGTTAACAAGAATATCAATATTTTAGTGCTTCACTAGCTGGCTCGCTCACAAATGCTGGTCTCATGGCGTTCACTCACAATGTTGGTGTGATAGCCTTTTTAATAAAACAATGATATTTTTCAATGTCTTCGCTCCTTTCAGTGTCTCCATAAAAATCCAGCATCTCAAGCAGCTCTTCAGGCATGACCTCTACACACAGTCAATAATGATACTGCCTAAAGAAATGCGTGGTTAGAGTAGGCGATCAGAGAGAATGTATATTTTAAGACACTGGCCTGAGGTTTAAGGATGGAAACAGTGTAAGAGCATTTGATATGACGTGAACAGAGAGTGATTCCTAAGTTTCAAGGTGTGGGATGCAGAAGATCCAGTGAAACACTGCTACACTTAAACTAGCAATGATACATTTTACAGGGGTAGAAAAAATAGCTTTCGACAGCACATTGCATTTGGAGGGGGATGTTTCCTCTAGTGGCCATTCTTCCATCTTCACCCTTAAAGAGGTACACATCTAAAGATAGCCAGTATGACTGCTGCAATGTCCAGTGATATATCTTTTGACTTCAGGGTGACCACATCATTTTCAGAGAGCAGTCTCTCCACCTGCTGCTTTATCTATATACACACTACCTGGACACTGTTCTTATGAGAAAATGTGTGTGTTCATGAAGCTGCCTAACAGTCCCAGGGAAGATGGACCCAATCCATTTAACTGTTGCCATCAGGGATTTATGTAACTACATTACTGAGCACTGGATGCCTCAGCAAGATAACTTTCACTTTTGGGTTTTCCCTATCAACTGTAAGAGCAATATACTAACTATTCATTCTACTAAAAGAGCAATCAAGCAATTACTGAGGATCACTTAAGTAATTATAATCAATCTTCTTTTAATAAAGACAATTAAAGTAAACTAAACGTATTAACAAAACTCACCACTTAAAATTGAAGAGCTTGCTGACTTTAAATATGGCACAGGGTGCTACATTTGTCACAAGTCAGTGTTGTTAAACTTCTGCCAGGCTTGATCAGCCCTGGCCAAATGTAGGTGCTACTAGTGTCAAATGGAGGCATTTAGGAGCAACAACGTAGCCATAAAGTGGTAGACCTGGTGGTAGAAATGGCTGCCAGGTGCTGCAATGCGTAATGTGTAAAAATTCTATCCTCTGTTGCATAATTTACTACAGAGTTCCAAACTGCCTCTGGAAACAACTTAGTAAAAGAATTATCCGGCACGTCACAAAATAGGTCTCAATGGCCCAGATGCACACGAGTCACTACGTGCAAGTACACTACTACTGGACTCCATGTAAGTAGATGTTCTTTGGAGTGATGAATCAAGATTCAGTATCTGGCATTCATAAGGATGGATCTGAGTTTGGTGGATACCAGAAGAAGTTTGGTTGAGGAGGAATAATAGTCTATGGCTGTTTTTCAGAGTTTGGTCTACGCCTTTTCTTTCCAGTGAGAGGTCATGTTAATGCTACAGCATGCTATGTCCCTTTGGACAATTATATGCTTCCAGGTTTGTGGAAAGTGTTTGGAGAAAGCCCGTTCTTGTTAAAGCAAGGGTGTGCGCCCGCGCACAAAGCAAAGTCCATAAAGGCATGGTTTGAATGACTTTGGTGTGGAGGAACTCGGTGGCCTACACAGAACCTGCACCCATCTGAACACTATTGGGGTGAAAGTCAATTGTGAGCCTTCTTGTTCAATAACAATGACAGTGCACTTTTGACTAACGGGCACACAATCCGAGTTATAATGACAGTCCCAATTAATTTGTTAATCTTTTATACAAGTCTGGTGGGACAAATTTGGAGTTTGATATTCCATTCTAGTTTTGATCCCTGTTCATGTGGACTGATGGATAATGTCCAGAATAACAAACGTGGTTTGTGGTAAGAGATCCTCATATTTAAACAGCTGTCAAATGAATCTGGTCAAAATAGAAACATCATTACTATGATGGCAGGGACTGGTGTCTGGTTACACAGAAGCATGGGAGTCAGTCATGTCCCTGCTGACTTCAAAGGTCAGCCTCTGCCATTCATGCTGTTCATGGAAACAGACACAAAGAATTTTTGGCCACAATTATAAGCTGACAGAAGACCTCCTCCCAGGAAAAGCCACTGATTGGCAAACCTTGTTGCTATAAGCTCTTTTTAATGCACTACCACTAATGCTTTCAGGGCATGCTTGCTTTGCTAGGCTCCAAATTTCATCTGTTGTTAGATGGTTGATCAGAAGTTATAGCCACGACAACACAATTGTGCATAGAAACGCCGAATGGACCCTGGAGGACTGACCCTGCAAATGTTTGTCATGGTGTTCCGCGGTTGTGTTCTCTGTGGGGAGGATGCGCTTTATCACTCCGGTGGATGATAACTGCAGTAGGGTTAAATTCCTAATGGAGGCCAGCGCTTAGACTGCCACCAATCAAATACACTAATGACTACACACACACACACAAGTCCCCAGAAGCAACATTCACTAAGCAGCATTTATATCACTGCAGTCTTAAAATGACCTGCGACCAGAAAAAGAATGCGATGGGGGGAAATGCTCCACTGATTCCAGGCAGTAGTAATACATGCAGTTCTCTGAGGTTTAATAACTAGAAACTGACCTATATAGTGTCTGGCTGATAACATCAGCCATTACTGATGACTTGCGGTTTCATCATTCTTGTTAAAATAGGCTCAAATACATTTGGAAAGCTGTCAATATATGGGAAGTGAGGGTGGGGGTGAGTAAAGCCTGTGTGTGGAAAACACTGGAATAGTATAAAAACGCACACATGCATTTTGATGAAGTAAGTATATGAAAAAAGAGGTTACTGATAAAAAAAAAACATATAATGGAGCTATATTTGTTAAAAAAAAATATCTAAACAAATAATGGAGCTTCACCCTCTGTACTATACTGTTATGTTATTATTAAGAATCATCAATATTTTTACTAAAACACTTTTTAACTCCAGTAAAATATTAAATGATAGATATTGATATTTTTATTCCCTTAAAATGCCCTACTACTGATATGGATTTTTGGACAGTAGACGAGTGATAGGTACAGCCTTTTGTGACGATGTATGGGGACGATATAACAGCCAGGACAGCTTGAGCTGTGCAGGTGTCTCTGCCTCCATGCTCCAACAGGAATAGCTCCAACTCAGGGAAACAACATCAATTCAGTTTACTTACTTTTAAGGTCACGGAATTGAAATGTCTTGCTTTCCATTATAGATATAACTCTCTGACCTAAAAGCCCTTCAACAGAATATGAAGCAGAAAATGATTCAATGCATAAAAAACAACCCAAAATTTGATGTTAACAATAATAATAATAATGAAGACACGGTTTACTGACTTCTTTTATTATTTATTCTTATGTTGTTGAATCACAGTCTTCAGAGCTACAATTACCCGTAACAAAAGCAGGTGAGATATTATGAAAGTTATTTTAAGTAGCTGCACAACTACCAACAAAAGCATGAGGGAAAGCATAATGGGCTCAGCTGCAGAATCAGCACAAAAACACCTCTACAACTCGTACATTCCTAATCACATTAGGGACATCCAATTATCACCCCAATCTAACACCTGCAGACAGGTGTGGAAACAAGATGAACAACGTGTGCATTTCACAAAACCCTGTTTGCGACTAACACTAAACCCGCAAGTATTTATCAGGGTCTACAAGTGTCTGTAAGAATACAAATTCTACTGCCCTTGGAGCACTAGTTAAAAGATGTATATTGCTGTAGGTGTAGTGTAGGTGAACCCGGGAACATCCCCTCAGCTTCTGAATTGCTATTAGGTGATGACCTTGTGCACGTTGTACACGCAATGTCACCCTGCGGCAACATTAATCTTTCAGGAGGTGACAGGAATGGCAGGATTATAGAGGGATGATGTGCCCTCTCTGGGGGTGCATGATCAGTTTTCAAGACTGCTAACGGATCTTTTGTTTTACAGGCCCCATATCATGGAAGAACTTTTCTTACACACACACACACACACACAATAAAATTTCTGTTTATTTGCATATTGCAATACAACAATGAAACATTAAAATGTCATGCCCTTTAGAAATGTCACATTTTTATTTGAATGTTACAATCTGTAAATAATCAGTAGATGTGTATTGAAATGTGCCTGTTGGTTCTGTGAGGAGGACTTGTACTTCCCGATCAGTTCTGTTAGTTTACTAATTGAAATTTAATTGAAATGGGCAGCTAACATGCTGGAAACCGAAAACAAAAAAGTGTGGTCTGTACAAAAGTTAAAGCCATATGTTTGTAGTTTGTAAAGGCAACAAAATGTATAATTTGACTGAAATTGTCTGTGACTGTATAATCAGTTTTAAAAGCAAAAGTAACTAAAACAGTCTGTTTGATTTAAGGTATACAGAAAGGGTAAAACATTATAATGGATATTTAAATAAGCAAACCCATAGAAACACCGTAAGTGGACAACAGGAGCACAAAGTGCAACAGTTGAAAACAGATGACATTAATGTTCACATCTGTAACAGTTTCTTTAGCGTTAACAACTACCCACATTTAACAGCTATTTTTTCAAATAGTTAACGAATAATGTTGCCAAGTATGGGCTTTAAAATGAAGCTTTCTGTGAGTAATAAATCATCAAGGACACATAATGTCACAGATGCAAAGCACCAATCTTCCATAACACCCCTGGTGCTTTGCCAGTGTTCATTTCCACAAGATAGCTCAAGGACGCATGGAGGCTGTTTTGGCATTAACAGCAGTGCTGGGAGGGAAGTGGTTGCTGGCTTATTTGTGAATTAATCATTTGCTTTGCCCTAGTGACTTGCAATTATGGAAAATCACTGCTGAAAAACTTAAGAACTCCATCCAGGATGTGGGCAAACATCTGCCTACAACAATGATATGAAGACAATAACTTTGCACATTCCCATTATTGTTTCATCTCAGTGTTCAGCACTGAGAACAATTCAATTAGTGACGTAGACCACTTTCTATACTTCCATATGTTGGGCAATCAAATAAAAATGGTGCCTCAAAACAGACTGATACGACTGCAGAACATTTGACTACACATCGACTAATGGACATGAAAACTGTTTCCATTACCAGAGTCTTGCTGATGTCATTGAAAAAAGTGGGAGCTGACTGGAGCGCAGACAGCTTTTCAGTTGCTGTATGATAGGACACATTAAAAAACATATTTTAATACTACATACCAGTGGTTTTCAGTCTGTGGGTCACTGTTAGAGGCCTGATGGCCACGTTTAACCTAAAAAGTTGTTACAATATATAGACTTTTAACCCAGTGTCATTCCAAATATGATAAATATTGATTATTGTAATTATTGTAAAAGGCTCTTGGAAATTGCAAGGAACATTATATTTTCGCTGCAAGCCTTTGTAAAGGTTTCTCATTTCAGTTTTGATGTAATTCTGTCCATCATGGATAAATGGTTAAAGACAATGTCCTTCAAAAGGACTGTAGGCAAACATCTACTTCAGATGAGAACACCAAATAAATCCAGTGGCATTATGAGAAATACATATTGCGACAAGCTATCCTCTAAAACGTACACCGGGAAACGCATTAACGGCTGTTGGTTACACGGCTTCTGTATCAGAAAAGCAGGATATCTTCTTTTTCTAGCTCTTTCCCTTGCACATGTACTTCACCTAGACAGCATTCTAGCATTCTAATACATATCACCGTTACCAGAAGTAGAGAATTCAGTCATAAATTTCACATTAACGCTCACTATGCTTAAGAAACACTGCAACAGCAAGCTGTGGGTCATGGCATACGCCAGTTTGAGGAACTCCCCAGATCTGCTACTGGGCTAAGTAATTGAAACTCTACCGGCTCGGCTGTCTGGTCCCTCGGAGGAAGCCGAAGAGACGTGAAAAAGAAAGGAGTGGCAGGCTAACAGCTGCTTGAGCTCTGTCTCTCTCACATACACACACACAGACACAGTGAGGACACGCAGTCACAACACATCAGCATCCTCCCGGTGTTTCATTCTCATTCTGGCAGGTGCAGCCCAGTTCCACACAAGTCTGCTTTGTCACGATACAAGATCAGCAAGCTCTACTTTCCATTCAGTAAATGGAGCAGAGCAGGGTAATTCATTTAAGAGCATCCACAGACTACAACAAGTTCGGATATGCTCTGCTGGAGTGCAGTGGAGCACATGCGAAGATAAAAAGAAGGTTAAAACAGACTAAGTGGAGCCAAATTCAACAGCATTTTCAAATGGATACTTTCAAATTATTAATCACTTACGCAGTCAGAACATGTGCAGGCTCTGGACAGAATGTTCAAAGTTATAAGGCTTTTTGTCAAGAGCAAAATATTGGCTTGACCCATTTCCTTAACCCATCATGTTCAGATAAATGTTTTAAGATCTGTACAGGCCCTCCACAAACATAAATATGGTAAAAACGTCACAAAAAAATAAACTTTTTGGTGTTTTTAATGCAACTACTAAAGCACAGGCTTAAAGCAGCCATGCTGTTGTAGTTATGCAGTCAAACATAAAAGTGAAAACGAGACCAAAACATTTGCAAATATGCAAACAACATTAGCAAGAGCAACTAGGGCTGCAATTTCAAAATACTGTATTTTGAAAAGGTTTTATTCATATGACTTTAACAGCTCTGTCTGGTGATGGCAATAACATTAGGTATTTCCCTTGTGCTGCATTTGAATGCTGCTACCTGTACCAAAAGCATAGTTATGCATGACTCATAGTGCTAAATTGCCAGTCGTTTTTTTTCCTTTCAATGTGGTGCTTCGTTTAATTGATGTAATTTAAAAAGTTAAATGATTTTTCAATTACGAAAGTAAAATGTCAGTTTGGCCCATTAACCATAAAATAATGTTATTGCATTTATTGTTATTTATTTAATGACTTCATATTTGCTCAGACATATTGGTAGGTGTTGCTTCAATAGTGAATGTACACTGGATTAAAAAAGAGTATAAATGACATGATGTGCAGTGTGTGCCGCTTAGCCAAGTTGTTAACTCTTATATGTGTATCAACTAGGGCTGTCAGTAGATTGAAATATTTAATCACGAGTAATCTATTGTTTGCCATATTTCACTCGCGATTTATCGCACATTTAAGTCTGTCCTAAACATACTGTTTTTAATACTCTTATCAACATTGTCCCATTATTATATGCTTAATTAAATCATTAATATAAAACTAGTGTATTGCGCACCTTTCTTTTTAAAGTACTGCTATATGAACAAAAGTGATACAGTCACACAGCTGCAGTTCAAATGTTTCTTTAAATCTCAACTTAAACATGAATGTAATCAAATCAAATATAAAACTATTTGCCACTGCAGGGCACTCACGTTTTATCTAGCCTGTTATTGAAAAACACCCTAGAAGTCCAGAGTATGTGGGGGTGGAACCATTATAGCAGCGGCCAAGAGGGACCATATGAAAGTGTATGTATCTGAATGCAGTGTTATTAAAGTCACATTTGGTGCAATGGTCAGGCATCTGCAAAAGTAATGGGAGCGCTGTACGTGTCGGCTGGTTTTCGCGAGGGTTAAACACAGAGGAAGAATTTCATGCTGTTCACACTGTGTGCTGAGGTGTGTTCCATATAACAGAATGGTCACTTTAACTTCTGTTTGATCATTTAAGTTCAAACAGAGAAACGTGAAGAAAACTGAACTAGTGTGCTTCAGTCAAAGGGTGGGACGTTGAAATAGTTTGTGTAAAAAGAATGTGCAGTAAGCAGAGATATAACCCCATGATTGTACCATGCAGTCAAACTATACATGCATAAACCTGACCTCCCTATCTGGAACGTGCTTGCTAGTGTGATATCCGGGAGTGAAGAAACTAAAGCTGATCATGAATGAGGACAAAATGAAAGGGCTTTCTTATCTTTCAAATATGAATGATTTCATTAAGAGACACAACAACCCAACGTTATGACGCATAGATGCCAGTAAAACTGACTCGGCGTGAAACAGAACGTAAGAGCTGATAAATCTGTCACCAATTTAGCAGAGTTCCTGCAGATGCCAACCACAGAGCTTGAAAGGACAAAGTTATTCATCAAAATATTTTGAGTCTTGGCTGGCTGATTTCTTAGCAGAGAACAGCGGACAGCCACTCAAGGTCCAAATCATTTAACCATGGCCTAATATTAACCCCTAATGAATCTGAGCTTTGTCTGAGCTAGATCTGCTTTTTACCTCTCAAGACAGATCACAGCCTGAACTCCATCCATCCATTAGCTCAACCTGGGTTACGTGTGGTGCTGGAGCCTAGTCCAGCGGTCAGAGGGCACACACACACACACACACAACTAGGACCAATTTAGCATCTCCAATTTGCCTGACATGCATGTCTTTAGACTGTGGGAGGAAACCAGAGTACCAGGAGAAACACAGACATATGGAGAACATGCAAACTCCACAGAGAAAGGATCCAGGATCTCCTTGCTGTGAGCCAACAGCTCTACCCACTGCACCACTATGCCATAAAGTCTGATCACGTTATTCAATTCAATTTTTTTATTCACATAGTGCTTTTAACAATGGTCATTGTGTGTATGAATGTGTGTGAATGAAATGCCTCTGATGAGCAAGTCAAGAGTGACGGCGTTATGGCAATTCTGGTTCATGGTAATTAGTAGAGCCGTGTTTTGTGTCTTCAAGGTCCCCATGGCAAACATTTGTCAAGTTTTCAGATTAACCCACGGCAAATCCGTGTCCAAAGCGCAACAAATCGATCCTCAAGGATTTTTTGTTTGGTGTTCCAACATAGAACCAAAGGTATTGTAATTTAAAAACATGTAATAATAAATAGTGTCACAAGTAAATGCCAATAAAAAACAAACGTACAAATGTATAATATTTTAGGTCTTAGAAACAAATGAAAAACGAAGCGGATGAGCAGCGGTGCGCTGAGAAAAAGCACAATAATCAGCAACCAGCAACCGTGTAGGAGGAGAGTAAAAACTGGATTTATACTGTTTTTATTTGCTGAAATCAGATTTTACTACTACAATCTGAATTCTAAGGGTTACATTCAAGCAGATCCCTAAAAATACATGCAAATCAGCCCCATCACATTTGCAGAGAAATCTTTAAAGTTGAGCAACTTCTTATTCCTGTTTCATAGCTCTGTTATACATTGTAAAAGAGCTGAGAGCAAATGCAAACAATCTTCTATCACCTTGACTTGCACGGATTAATGGTAGCCATTTAAGTGCCATTCAGAAGTGGCAGAATCTTTTCGACTTCACCTCTGAAGACACATTTTTGTGACATCTTATTTAATTAAGAGGACACTGAAAGCACCACTCTATTCTAATTAAAACCATAAGCCAGTGAGGCTTTGAGCCCAGGGAGACCTACTGCGAGCAGGTAATGAAAAGCTTATGAAAGCAACAAGCCAATCCAATCTGGCAACGGTAGGAGCACCATGACAGAAGCACAGCTAGGGCATTTCACTTATTTGGAGGGCATCATCATATCTTCCACTTGGTCATGTCCATTGCCACACTGTATTCCTCGCATCAAATTTGCCGCAAAGGCGAGGTGTGTTCGTTTTATTAAAAGAAGGGGGAAGTAGGAGGAGGGAGAAGATGCAGGGGGTTATTTAAGTCTGCTCAGAAGCGTTCTTGGCAAACTCATTTCCTTTTTTCTCGGGTAGCGGAGCTTATGCCCAATATGACTGTGTTCCGGTCTGCCGGTGCAAGAATAAGCTTTTGCTGCAACTAATGTGCCAGCTCTGGACGTGTCAGAGTGACCATGAGAAAGGATTGTGTGGCAGGTGGGCCACACGCTCACGTCCACTGGCAGCAGAAATCAAAGGCTTGTTTTTCTTCTCTTTTGAAAGGTGCGGCAAGGTGAAGAAAATGCATTGAAATCCCCTCTTATTTCTCGAATGAATCTTTAAAAATACATATTTTATATGGCCGATTCCCTGAGCAGTCAATAATATCCACTGCCAACTAGATATAATCATAAGTGTGTTTTTGGAAGTACTAGAAATAGCACCAATTTTTTCCCCCCTGAGGTTAATATGTGACCATTACAGACGCAACAGACAGAAACTGTGTTGAAAAGTATTTAAGCATTAACATAGAAAAGGTAACACTTGGAATAATAGCCAACTATTACATCAACCTTAAGTCAATTCACATTAGGTAAAGGAAAAGGCAGAATATGGGACTCAGCAAAGGATAAACAACACGACACAATAACTGAACAGTTGTTTGTGATTCATCCCTGTTATCTGTGGTAGTAACAGCAATTTCATCACAATTGCTTTTTCTCATTTCATGAAGCTGATAATATGAGCGAGTCACACACACACACACACACACACAAAACACAGCTGCCAAAATATGTGTACTATTTTGTAATGGATCCCACCACCTGTTAATAGCCTGACGATTCATTTCAGGCTGATGCCTCAAAGCCCCCCCACTCCCACCCCTTTTGTCTCCAATGACAACATCTAAGCAGTTCTAATTAATTCAGGTCAAGGATCTTTTTGTCCTGAGGTTGTAAGTCATGTGGTATATCAAGTGTACAAATATCAAGTGAGGGTGCACTAAATAGATATGAAAAAGAATAACATACTGAGGTCAAAGCCCTATAGTAATTATACCACTTTAAATATAAAAGTGGTGTATTTGTTGAATTTCCTTTTTTCCTGTTATGTCTACTCGTACAATTTATACGGTTTTATCAAACCATAAAACAGCCGCAACTCATTTTTACATGATTATTTGCCAACCTCTCATTATCACTTAGAATTAAACAGGTTTTAGAATTAAACAAAGTTGGCTGACCTGTATTGTAAAATGAGTTCAAAAGAACTCAGGATGAACAAATAAACTTTTACAGCAGCATGAAAGGTAAGGGCTAAACTGCTGTAGGCTAACAATACACTATGCTTAAATGCGCTAATTTCTGTCACATCACAAAATGGGCTTTTTTGCAGCTTTATTTCCATATATGCATTGTATACATCGGGGACTAAGAGATGAAGTGTTTATATTCTGCTTTTATAGAAGAGATGAAAAGTTGTTTTTCCATGAAATAGGCCCTTTAAGCAATTCTAATAACAAACTATAATCATTTTTCATCAGGTCACAGTGGAAAAATGAACTGTGGCTGTTTGACAATGCATTTCAGGCTGATGCTCCCGAAACCCCTTGTCCCCTTGTCTCTAATCATCATCTTTACGGCTCTAATTAATCCAGGTCATGGATGTTTTTGTCCTTGGGTTGTAATTCATTGGGTATATCAGGTGTACAAATACCAGGTGAGTGCCTGCTGAATAGCCATGAGTTGTACTGTAAATCCATAGGGATCAGATGATCGTTTGTTCATGGTGGGCCAAAATAGCGGTTTGGATTACCAAAGCCAAAAGCTCTCCCCTTTCAAACACGATTAAGAGCCTGGGCTGCTGTGCCCAACTTCTTTTATCCATACTATCATGACTCGGCTCATCTTACATGCCATATCACCGCATCCGATCGCGCAGGATGAGAGCCTATGGATTTACCATCTCAGGAGGCGAGGCAGATGAACTTACCTTGAGTAGCTCTCTGGGGAAATCTTGTCCGGCGTTCAACCCGTCCAGGTTATTGATGAATTCCTGGCACGTCATCTTCTTACCAATATTCTGCAAGGTGTTAGACACATTTATTACTCTGATAATGGAGCAGGACCACAATGTATCACCCCAGCAAGGCCTTATTTAACCCCATCAGCAGCAGGCTGTCTATTGCCATCGAAAGAAGATAAAACCTTAGTAATTAATTTGTTCTCGAGCTGCATGTAGCTGCACTTCTGTGTCATGGCACCGCACTGCAACTGCATCAATCACTCTCAGTTTCATCACAGTGCTGTGTATTAACACAGTATTCAGTTTTCAGTGCACTTGTATGTGCTGAGCCATGTATGAAAAAAATAACTGAATCATATGAAGCTCATATGAAAAGCTATTCATATATTACAGACACACACTGATGATTGAGCGATGACAATGTAACAATCATTTCAGGAAGAATCAATCAATTACTGTAACGTTAGAGTATTTGAAAGTACTGTACAATCACCAATGAAACCAACAGAGCATGTCAACCAGACCCATTTATCATAGCTGATGTGCCTGCACTGCGGGGCTGTTACATTCGCCTTGGATGATTTTCTCTCTGCGAGCAATCCTTTTTATTCCAGACAAGGTCTTTTGAACCCATCTTTCAAAAACATGGTCCATAGCCCCCTTTAAAATATATCTGCGTGCTGACTTGCCAACTCGCAAAGGGAGACGGTGTATAAAATCCATGTTAAGACCCTTCTCATTCCACATTTAAAAGGCATTACTGATAACCCATCTCATTTAATAGGAGGGATTTGATTTTTTTTTATTAATCTTTAGCAAATTGGTAAACGTCTCATCCAACACACAGTCAGTTTGCACAGTCAGGTTCTGTTCTCAAAATGTGGCAACCAGAACACAGACTAGAATGCAACAGCGCTCAAATAGTCTCCTATTAAGTCTTGCAGCTCATCAGTATCATTAGAACTTCTTTGTTCAACTAGCACATTAGGACCAATATAAATGCAGTATGTGATATTTGGTTTTATGATCTTACTGAATATTTAACATGCTCATCTTCAGTCAATTTTGTTTCTGTACTCACAAAGAAAAAGCTAATTTACAGATTAGTGGAATCTACTAGGGCTGTTACTGAACTAAAAAGATGTTTGTCATGTCAGAGAACACTGTATTCAGATAATGACTGTGTTATTAGTGTGCATTATTTGCTGTATCCCTGTTTCTACTGGTTCAGCACATTGAAAGCATGTGACTGGCAGCTGAAACATTCTGTTTAATTTTCTATTTTGGATTTTTACATATAGTGTAAATCTGAGTTGGGGAATGCATTGGGGGGAAGTGTTATATTATATAACATCTGTCTGATTGATGCAGTGTATTGTCCCCTAGTGCCTAGTGCAGTTCTGTCAATGCATGGAGTTCTCAAGATCTGTGAAGGTATGCTGTGGTTTCTGTATGGTCCTGTAAGTTGAGGTGGCGTGTCCATGGATCAGCCATTTCAAAGCACAGGTACTCTGACCGGTCTGCAGCTACACAGCCCCAAACACAGCAAACTGCTATTTACTGTTTGTTCATACGCCTTTCTATCATTGTCAGCATTCCATTTCTCAAGCAATTAATGCTCCAGTAGCTCTTTTTTGGCAGGTGCAACTGTAATGAAACAAGCCATGCTATTCACTTCACCTGCCAGAGGTTTTAAGGCATTTTGCATTCTGGAACAGCATGGTAGTAGGTAGACACATATTTTGTGCTATAGGCTAACCCATATTATACATTTTCAGATAAGCTTCTGGTGCACAGGACCTTGTAGCCAACAGGAAAATGTCGCTAAACATTAATATGTGCCCAAAACTTGGATTCTTTTGGCACTGGCATAATGTATAATCCAACTGTGAGCATGTACAATGAAAGATCACAGCTTCAGCTCTTCAAGCATGCCACAAGGCAAGGTAAAAACACCAGTTAATCTCACCATGTGACGTTTAACCCGGTCCAGTGTTCTGTCGAAACATGCTACCCATTGAGTTGTGCTACCCTTTTGCTCATGTGCAGTTCCACGGTCTTGGGATTCAGTGTCATGGCCATAAATCTGTGCTACCTAGCATTAGGGAAGCTGTTTTATCTGTGCTATCTTGGGACACTGACAGCTGTATAAACTTTAAGGGAGCATTCTTCCACAGGGTAGCATGAATCAATAGACTAGATAGGTAGCGTTTCTCAGTGTTAGAACCTGGCTTTATAAACTGGCCCTATGCACCTCTAAAGATCTGTCTATAGGCTCTTAAATAAAATATATTTTTCTTGGATTATGCATATTTTTTGCCTATTTCTCATCATGACCAGTGCTGACTGTATAAACTGTATAAGCTTTTTCAAAAGGGTAGCATGAATCGATAGACTGCTTCTAAAATATCTTTTTTAAATACGGTGATATTTTTGATTTCTGTGACCATAACTGCACAAGAACAGTGCATTAAATAAAAGTTATAGAATAAAAGAGAATTAAATTCAATTAAATGTAATGTCGATAATTCATTCGCTCAAAATTAATTTACATTTTTAAATGATCTGCCACACTTTTACAACAAAAATGTGTGGCATTACTCTAGATTAATTAATCAGAGAGCTTGTAATTACTTACATTGTTTTTTTTAATAGCACCCCTAGTAAAAATATGCACTTTGCGTTTGGTACCTTGCTACCATGCTATGAAACAACAAAAGCAGGTGTAGTTTTTGGTATTTCTCCACATTTATGATGCTTTAAAGAAATACGAGAGTTCAATACAATACTTGGATCAACTGAAATATAGTGGATAGGCAACACTGTATCACCTAGAAATAAAGGCTAGAAACACTTATATAGTGTGGTGAGAACTGACAACAATGCACAGTGCTCTTTCGGTTTTATGCCTGCACAGGGCTTTAACAAGACAGCTAACCTCTGATTCATGAGGACTGTATGTAGTCATTCCAGGACAAGGACACTCCTTCTGCCATTCGTTCAAGCAAAAAGCTTTTCATCAGAACTTCTGTTGAGAGTGTATACTCTTAAAATGACATTCTGCTTCACTGATCAATATTAACACTGGCATAGGCATACAGTATTTTATCACTGCTGATTGTGGCTGAAGCTTCTAAATACAGAATCCCAGTCAAGTGCTCAAATCTTTTTCAGAGCTTCAGGGACAAAGGCTAGAGGGAGCGGGCCTCTGTGAATACTAAAATAATGAGCAGACGGTGTTTGTTCCAATGACTTTACGGTTTCTGCCAGCACCAGCCGAGTTTGTAGGTGGACAGCGCTGACAAATGTTCAGACTGGCACAAGATATCAAAGCACGACACAGGCCCTGCGTCTAACATACCAGTGTAAAAGAGAGCAAAGCGTGATTCCTTTAGACCAATTTATCGTATGAAACAATGCTCTGGTCACACATCAGTAGCATGCAGGAGAGTTGTTTTACTGTATTTTTACATAAAGATTTACTGCACTTCAAATGCACAGTACTGAACTGAACTGATTCAAATGTGTTAATCAGTTCAACATTACGTAAACACTGGGCTTGAAATGAAAAGCATTATACAGGTTTAGAATATTTTTTCATCTTTCTGAAAAAGCAGAGCTATCATTTTTATAGCATATAGTACATCTATGCACTCATTCAAATACAGATTTTATGAGGTGTGTAGGCAGGAAAAGTGTAACAAAGAATCACTTAGCATTGCAGTTCTAGTGCATTTTAGTTACTTACTTTTATTTGTTTTATTTGGCTAGGTTGCCTTTTTCCAGTGAAAGTGACATCATGGCAGAGTTGAGCTGAGTGGAGCTTTTAGAGCTACGGGACCATCTGAATGGGAGCAGGACCACCACAGAGGTGGCTGCAAATACCAGACACAGTGCCAGAACTTTGACAGAGAGTAGTAATACTCATACACGTATCACTATACTTAAATAATGGTTCATCAAACTTGTTGTGTCCTCACACCAATCTATTACTGTAAATAGTCCACAGGCAGAATTTGTGCATTATTTCTGAATGTGTCATTTCAGGCATCTCTGCTCTTTTTGCTTTAATGGTTATCTAAAAAGTGATGCAATCTGTTGCGCTCTGGTGTGAAAGATGATGTGGATGAATAGACCAAACCTATACCTAAATAATCATAAACAATTATCGTTTTTAAAGGTCTAATAAAGTGTGTTGTAGTTTCATCCACTAATTTCATTGATTAAAAGAAGACAAAGCTTCTGAATTCGAAATACAGAATCGAATACCAATGAAAGTAAAAACCCTTGAGCGTTTTATTCATGTGGTTTTGCTGTGCACATCCATTTTTCAGTGCAGCCCAAACGCCTTTTTTAATAATCCAAACGCAAAAAAAGTATCCTTTTGAACCAGTGATGCATGACTGTAGACCAGAGTGTTTTTTCATATTCTAAAGTGGACTTGCAGAGTTTAGCATTATGGGTAACTGCTGAAATCAGATAATGAAATGCATTACTTTTTTCAGTGGGTGTTTAATAGTTGATAGCTGTGACGGTTAGGCAAGGTAGTGGAATAATAACATTTCTTTGCAGCCGTTTGTGATTCTGTGTGCACATATCAATGCCTCTAATGCTGCAGTGCTCACAAAAGTGCTTGTAAAAAGGTCAGATAACCTCATTACGGCCACAAAGACATGGAATATATATTCATGGATGATATTTTCCTATCAATTGTTTCAGATTTCTTTTTTAAATCACAGCTCCACTAAACAACATTTGTGAGAGATTGCCTGTGCAGTGCTTTTCAAATAGCCAGCAGATAAGTCTCTCAGGCTGCAGGCTGATGTGGTCATTTGCTTTGCTTTCCTTTACGTTAAAAGCTATGCAGCACCCTAACAGAAAAGCCCCAGTGTGCACAGCCTTCACCAGGCAAGAGGGAATCAAATCCCCAGCCTAAAGGGAAAAGGCAGAAGTAATTAAAGGAGACGTTTCTTATCGAAACTCGTTTCAATCTAGGTGACTGACAGCCCACACTAGCCCACAGATTACTAGGAAATGTAAAAAAAAAGAAAAGAAAAGAAAAAAGAAAAAAAGAAACAGAACAAAAGAGAGATTGGAGAGATTATAAGGTATGATCTGGCAAAAGAGCTGCAGCTTTGCCGATTTCACAGAACTTCATAAGGCGCTCGCTGCACCTATGTGAAGACTGATACCACGAAAACCAATCTTTCGAATCAAGCGTCTAGCAAACTTGCGCGGCGTGGGCGTGAAATATTGGCGTCTCCATGGCGCATATGTGTTCTATTGAGAAGGAGCCAGAAAACGTCAAATCCAAGAATTGCCACCCCGTGAGTATAAAGACACATGAACAGGCTCCTTGGAGACAAAGACATGAGCTATTCTGAGGAGCATGTATGAACAGTTCAGTCACTTCACAGATAATAAGCACAGGAAATTCGTGAGAAAGCTTCACTACCGGGCAAAAACGTTTTTTTTTTTTTTACTTTTGTTCTCTAAAACTCTAAATATTTCTACAATCCTGTCTATTTAACAGTCAGGAATTTTACTTCTGAGAGCAGTACCATACAAATCAAAACATTAGCAGCAAATCAATCATCTGAATGGGATATGAGCACAGATCAAAGAAAAGGACCGCACAGGAATGACAAATATGTCAGTCAAAGATTGGCAGCTTGAGGTTTAAAGCTAGAACAATAAGTAACAGAAAAGAGAAGCAAAAGGAAGACAAAAGAAATCTTTGCATCCAGTTACCCTACATGTCTGTATTAGCACTGGATATATATAACCAATAAATAAATCCTAATACAAACATATATAATCAGTATATAGCTGCATGTTTAAAAGCCGAATATATAGAACCAATATATAAATGCATGTACTAAAACTGAATATGTATAACCAATGTACAAATGCTTACATTAGCTTTTAATATATATAATCAAGAATCCACAAGACAATTAAACTGAAAGTAACTGCATAAAGTGATGACAATATGCCCACGTACTAAATGCAAAACTATATTCTCCATTCGAAAAGTCCACCATCATGAACAGAATAGGATTACAGTTGACTTTGAAGGTTCACTGCCCAACAACTGTAAGGACTTTTGAAAACCCTGACATAAGCAATTGTACAGTTCTCATGAGGAATGGTATTCATGGGTCAGGCCTTCCTAACCCTTAAGGTGCAACCAAGAAGTGGACAGAAAATTACATAAACACACATTTTCATCATTTTAAATCATTTTTATGTAAAATAAACATTAACCAATTCAAACAGGCCACTGTGCGTATCCTTTGTATCCTAACTACAGGATGTCCACATGTCTGTCTGAGTGGTACTGGCCAAATAAACTTCTCATTAGTGTGACTCCAATGCTGGTATTTATTTCTTTTATGGACTGAATAATCAGCTCTGATAAGGCCAAACGATGGCAGGACATTCCACTGCTCATTCAAAGGACAGCAGCAGAGTCTCTTTTAACCGTTTAACATTCAACAACATCAACCTAAATACAAACTGAAGAGATACGATGTAGGAAAATATCAGAGGGCAGCATGAAGAACATACCTGGCCATGAAGGTCAGTGTTCAGCAGCATCAAAGCACACGTAAGGCAATGAACTCCATCTGCAGAAAAAAAAAAGATTTATTAATGAGTAATTATTTAGTCATGGCTTTAACGAGTAGCAGTCAAAAGGTCTGGCTGATTTCCACGCTCGTGCCGCTATGGACATGTCCTCATGTTGTGAGAAGCCGCATTCCCTTTTTATAATCTGCTGTTAAAAATTATGCATCTCACACAGTGACATGAAGAGCCTCTAAACATGCAGAAGTACCCCTAAGTTGATATCATCCATCTCTACACCGGGCCAAAGTGTAACACCACTTCCATGGCAACAGTCTTAGCAACAAGGAGACCGTTTTAGCTTTTACCCATCTACTGGTCACAGAGGCTTGTTGTTACCAAGATGGTTGCTATGGGGGAGACATGACACTCCAGCATTGAACAAAGAGGAACGATACAAGAGTGGAAAAAACTGGGCATGAGCATTAAATTTTCACTTTGTAGACCAAACAAAACCCACAATTCTTTTGCGAAAAATAATAATAATTTTTTGACTGGTCTAAATGGCAGATTACGACAGATTGTCTGAGCAACCTTCTGCTGAACCTTTCAGCTGCTCGTCTCTTTCACCCGTGATTTGTCAAACCTGATGCCAAGTGAGCTCCGTAATTCTCAGTTAATGGCTTATTCCTCAAGGTACAGCCGAGTTGATCTCCAGCTAATCCATAGGCTGAGTGCCGCTTTGAGTAAACGGAAATGGTCATGGAAACTGACAAACAAAGCTAAATCCACGCATGACTGATAACTGAAAAAACATCTAATCTCCTAAATCCCCAATATGCAAATGAAGATACCAACGTATTCACACCTATTAATCTCAGTACTGGTTTGCCCATCGTAGGTTAAGTCTAAACATAATGCTTAACTTAACGCAAGTGAACTTTACACCCAGGCTAGGCTATAATGTATTTCAGAATAATTTCTTATTAAGGTCAAAAGATGGCAAAAAGTACCTTTTGAGGCGATGATGGTGGGGTTACATTGATAGTACCTATTAGAAAAGTGGATTAAAACCCGCTCTCTCTCCTGGGTTTCACCCATTAGTGCAAAAGCTTTGAGAAAGGATCTGAGGAAGAACAACAACAACAAAAAAACAATTAAAATTATTTTTAGGATCCACACCAAAGTGATTATAACAACCCTTTTGTAAGCACACAGATGCTGCTACCCAGCATTAAACATGGCTCAGAGGTGCAAGATGGAGGTTGTTGTTTTTTAAGTCATTTGTTGCTAGCATGTATTGTTAGCAACATAACAGTCAGATAATGGTAGTGATGAGTGCTATCTTAAACGTCCCTGATTTGTTTACCGTCTCAAAACGGCTAAAAAAGTTTTTGGTCTGTTTTAAATGTAACCATGTTGTGTCTGTATATTGTTTGACCTGCAGCAAATCTACTGTTGACTGTGCCAGCAGCCATGGTAATCTGACTGAAATCCACATCAACATTCTGAGCAGTGATTGACTTTTGTAATTGGTTGAGCTTTTTCTTTAATTGTATCCTAGTTCGAATTCGGAATTTCCGAACTAGGAGCTCAAGTCAAATAAGTTACACACATGAACCTTGTTTCTATACTAGACTATTTCATGAGCTCCACTTATCAAATATGGGTGTTTCTTAGTTTACAGTTAAAGATTATGGTGCATCTGTATTATCAGTTAGCCCTCTTTCCCTATTCATCAATGGTCAGGGCCCCTACAGGGTCACCAGGTATTATTTAGGTAGTCATTCTCAGCAAAAAGGTATAGGCATGTCAGTTTGTGTATGTGTGTGTATGCTGCCCAGAGTGGATCACACACTGCAGTGCTACCAACCACTAATGCCCTGAGAATAATCCACCAGGCAAGAATCAGTGGTCAAAGGACAAAGGACTAGTGGATGACTAATGCAAACTATGCAGCATCAGATGAGCTATATATATGTATATTTATAAATATACACATGTTCTCTCTCTCTCTCTCTCACACACACACACAAAACACACACATATATGGACTGTTTAGAAAATGATACCTGAGCGATTGGTCCAATGTCATCCCTGTGAATTCAAAAAAAGTGAGGTACTCTTCGGCGACCATCTTGCTAAAGTCATTGCTGTAGGCAAACAAACAGAAGGTTCACATTAGGATCAGGCCAAGGTAAATCCACCATAGTCACTGCAGAGTTATAGTTATGGTGCTTTTTATTACTTTCAGTCCTCTAATAGTGTCTATGAAAGAAAAAAAAAAACAATCCCACACATTCTGTGAAGGCCAAGGACAGCATGCTTTCTGCAGTGGCTGTGTATGCACGGCATTTCACAAGCATGAACAGCGTTGCAGGTCATGACATCACTTTCATTTACTGTATATAAGAGACAGAAAGAGAGAGCTAACGAGAGAAGAAGGGGAGGGAAAGAGAGGGAGGAAGGAGAGGGAGAAAGAAAAGGAGAGAGAGAGAGAGGGAGAGAGAGAGAGCACGAGACAGACAGAATGAGCGAGCGAGAGTGAGAAGGAGAAGGAGAGATTTATATAAACGCCTACACACACTTCCACAGCACGGATTCAAAATCACGACATCAAGCATGGAGGGAAGGGATTGATGGCAGTGTATTGAGGCTGGCATTGTCCTCCAGACCTCTACTGAGGCTGAGAGAGTGCAGGCTAGCTGTGTGCGGGTTGACTCACACCCGCGGGCGGACAAGAAAAAAAAAAGCATTTTAGACCAAACGCGAGGTTCATCTATCAACAGCATGCATTTGTTTACATTTTGGTTTGTCTTCAGTTCAACGGAGCATGTTCAGATCATCATTTCTGTTCATCCTAGTCAAGTTAATCTGGATCCACACCTCAGACGGGTGGATCCAAGGATGAGTACAGACAGGTGAACGTAAGATTGAGGCACATGTTTTTCAAGATGTTGTACAACACTGATAAAAGGTTTAAACTCTGAGATGCTCTAAAAATACAGGTCCCAGATTCATTTCAGCCCTTGTTTACTTAACAGAGTATCTGAAAATGGCTTGTAGTAATTTGTGAAATTAACTGTGTATGTTGCTACTTCAAAAACATTTTTATTTAGTATTTGATGCAGGAACACAGAGAATGACACATGAGACAAATAGCAAATCCTGAAGTATAAGAAGAATGGCACAACCAAAAAAAAAAAAAAAGGAATTACAGTTACTACATTTCACTTCAATCATAAAAAGGACTCAATCAGCCGAGACATGTTTGATGTCCAAAGTTTGGTTCCGAAGTAAAAGAGGTAACACGTTCACCCCAGTGTCAAAACAACAGAAACTAAAATGTTTGATTATCTACATCTGGCATGAAAAGGCTGAATTAAAATTAAGCAGGTGAATATAAATCACCTTTTATTCTACAGATTTCATTTTTGTCCAATCCAACTTATTGGTTGTAAGAAAAAAAAAAATAGTGACATAATGTGTATTCTGAACATTTTTGCAATACAGTCCACCCTTTTCACTTCAGTACTCAACAGAACAAAACCTTCTCTCTCCAATATCAAAACTTTTCAGAACGTCAGAATAATCAAAGATTAAAGTACTACTCTTTAAACTATTTCAAATTACAACCTCAAAAATGTAGATCACACAAATCAGATAGCTGTCACACAGTGTTTTCTTATAAACTAGAACAGGATTAAGAGTTCTTCACATAGTTACACAGACATAAAGTGAAAATTAGTCTGAGGATGTGGGGGCAGAAAACCCTTTACTGATTCCTTTACTGACTGACCTTATAGATCCTTCAGATAAACACGATGGACCCTCTGAATAACACCACAAAATAAAGCAGAGCCTTCATCAGATCTGAACCGCAGGCAAATTCATCAAGAGGAACGTGTCTTTGATGTGGATGGACTATGAAGAACACACTATAAATGTGGTGATTAAGCTGGCAAAATATTACCACTTGAGCTAGAGCCGTCTGAGGACAAGCAATCCATTTCCGCCCTAATGGCGACAATTTCTGCGGCTTTCAGAAATCACTGCTCTAGACTGTAAACGAAAGAGTGCCATGGCGATAATAATCTCTCTTTCAGGCATAGCTGAGTTTAAGATACCCATCTACTTCAAACGCCCAATGGCAAAGATTTATCCTCGAACAGATATTCCTAAGGAAGCAATTCCATTCTTTCTGTTTGTTAGACTGTACAACAATAAAGTATCTAAAGTGAACAACAGTAAGTGGCACAAAAATGCTTCCAGAAGCTAGTGAGGATGGTTTTAAAGTTTACACGTCAGCCCCGAAGTATTTTTCCTACAGAGGACAAAGTGGCTGCTAAGATTTCTGCAGTGGGATTATAGGAGATCCCACCATCTTTAATTCACCTGGCTTTGTCTCTGGACATTCATCATCAAGTAATAGCCATCTTTATCATGCGTGTAATGGTTTTTCAGTGTTGGGTCTTTAGGAAATACAGATCTGGATACAATGAACCGTATATTAAAGAGAAATTCTGCATCCTTTAAGACCTAAAAACAAGTCTTTTATGTGACATGGTTCATTGCTAAGAAACATGACGATTTCTTCACAACGAAACAAGTTAAATATATAAAACTGCAACTACAGTCATTTCACTGGCTGTTCAAAACCATTGGTGAACTCAAATGTATTCTTTGTTTTTGTATACAATCTTACTAATGATTAAAAAACGTCAAAATGTTTCATTGTGCACAGTTTTGCCGTACAACACCCCAAATATATCTAAATGAATGCATTTTTATCAGTTTTAGGTTAAAACCTTCTGAAATTCAGATAGCATGACTTCCACAAGAATGGAGCATCTCACAACAAACCACTCTAAATTCCTTCATTTGCATGATTACATCATGCACAGATTTTGAAAAATCAGTGAAATCTTTCATTTAAAATTTGTTTTTGCTATCATTAATTGCCATTGTCAGTGTCATTGCTCACTTTTAGATCTGCTGAATATAGCATGGTAGCTTAAAGATGGAATTGTTTGTTTACTTGATTAAACTCAACTTATCAATTACAAACTCATGAAAATGGATCAAAAATACCTTAGTTTTTGTTCTTCCGACAGAGCTAAGCATGGGTTTGTTACTGATTACCTAAGCCTATTTTTATTGCTTGGCCTATATATAATAAAAAAATAATAATATTACTTTGCTATGCCTAATTAAATAATAATGAGAATGAGATGAGCTTTCACATTCACATCTGGATCCCATCATTGTTTTTCTTGTGAAATTACCAATAAGTTTGATGTGTCACATGACCCTCTTCCTATTGACAAATCAAAAGTTGG
>JBBPDB010000036.1:4206872-4222091 GCA_037974465.1 Brachypetersius altus | reverse complement strand
ACCATTAAAAGCCATTAAGGATGACATTTCATTAATGACAACATTGACTAATAACAGACTTATATGTTATGCATAAAATGTGAAAGAAACACATTTTGGTTTTAGGACAACTTTGATGAAAGTTTTTGATCCACTTCAAGTGTTGACTAGTGTAGAATGTATACTGTATTGTCTGTCAAATAGCACTTGCATACATCATACTGTGTCATTTACAGAACTAAATGTAGTTAGTTTTTACTGTGTACAGAGAATCTTTGAACTTGACTCAATGGTTAGGCCTCATGAATACATCTTCATGGATGAAGCTGAGGCAGAATAAATGATCTGAATCTGCTGTAAAAAAGATATAATTTTTTATTTTAAACCTTTTTTGGCTGCATTTTTTTGTTTATATGTGAGCTTTATTGTTTAAATGTGAGTACAAGAATAAATGAATAAATAAATATTATTTTCCCGTTATCCCACAGTGTTTTGTATTTTTTCATGTAGTGTGTAATCGTTGCTAAGTTGTGTTCGCACATGTTTGGTTTTGCAAGACAAGTGCTAGGTTTTGTGAGTGTAGTTTAAATTTTGGAGTTTGTGTTTAGTGTTTTGAGACGAAGAGATGAGATTTCAGGAAAACTCAGAAAATTCAGAAAAACTGTAAGTAGAGAATCTTGAATTTGGGAGTTTATTTATGCTGTCTGGATGCTTCAACGCCCTGTATTAACAGTGGAGCCAGGTGATTTGCATGTCAGGGAGGTGCAGTAAGCCAAGCAATTTACTGCCATCAATTTCAGATGATGAGAAATGAAATTACTCTGCCATACGGCACAGTAAATGATCAATCTTCTGCAAATGTGAAAGATGCTCTGTCCTCTGGTGTACTGACATATACTGAGGTACACAGTGCTCTGGAAGCACATTTTCTCTGCTGTTGTCTGCAAGAGAGCTTCTCATTTTACCACATAGAGCTTCCTGTCATTTCCACTGTGTGCGCTGCAAAGGCAAACTTCATCCTAGGGTGAAGCAGGTTCACTGGAATGGGTCAAGCCGAAAGCTTTGTTTTTTTTTGTTAAAAGTGTGTTTTTTTGTGATAAACCACATATTGACCACGTGTCTTGGATCAGAGTAAGGAGATCCATTATTACCCAAGCTGGTGGCTCAACTTCTTTTAAGAGTAATACTGTTTTTTAAAGCATAGCATCGTGTTTTGGTTTAGTGTTTGCATCCTGATCTGCCTTTTAGATTAAGATCCGCCCACTTTCTGGAGGGGGGCAATGGCGAATTATACAGAGGGAGCAAAGCACAGCTTCAACCTTCAGGATTAGAGGACGTTGGAGAGAGAGAGGGGGAGAGAGAGGGAGGGAGGGAGAGGCAGGAAGGGAGTGAGAAAGAGAGAGAGAGATGACAAAGGGTGGAGAAAGAGAGGAGAGAGTGAGAGAGAGAGAAAGAGAGAGAGTTAGAGAGGGAGAGAGAGAGAAAGAGAGAGGGAGAAAGAGATGACAAAGGAGAGAGAAAGAAGAGTGAGTGAGTGAGTGAGTGAGTGAGAGAAGGAGAGAGAGAGAAAGTGAGAAAGAGCGATGAAAAAGGAGGAGAGAAAGAGAGGACAGAGTGAGAGACAGAGAGAAAGAGAGAGAGTGAGGAGAGAGATGCTGCCAGCTACTGTTCTGAGGAGTCACTGCAGTGTGCACACACTCACACACACTCTCACACACGCAAGGAAACGCAGCAGGAGCAGCTGCCTGCACGCTAACACGCAGCGTCATGGCAACTAACGTCATGCAAGGCAAAGGTCACGACTTACGGGATGGAGGAGTGTCCGGCACTGGACGGGCCGGGCTGGGCGAAGCAGCCGGACACGAAGGAGCCCATGATGGGGTCAATCAACTGCTGCTGGAGGAGCAGGAGGAGCCGAGCAGGAGGAAGTGGAGGAGAGAGAAGAGGTGAAGGTAAAGTCTCCTGCTAATAAACTCCATGCGCCATGTGATCACTCCCTCAGTGCCCTGCTCTGACCTACATGAAGGCAACAGAGCGGCCACGGGCACCCAGGTAGCTGCATTTATTTTGCTTCGTTCATCAGGACGGCGCCTCGGACGCCTCAGCCTGATACGGCTGGACGGGCGGCGCGCCTCCTGCCTCACACTCCATCTGCGGGCCGGACGGAGAGAGAGAGGGGGGCTGGGCCGCATGGCCCCTCCTTGCAGAAGAGAGAGAAAGAAAAAAAGAGAAGGGGGGTGGTGATGCTGAAGCAGTGAATGGAGGGAATTGTGCTGGCCAAGAGACCGTGATGTCAGCAGGGGCTTTATTTACGTCCGCCACGCTGTAGGGAAGCAATCAAGAGCCTGCCTGGGTGCAGCCTGGGCAGTCTGCTGCTGCTCAGCTGGAGCTATAAATAACACACCGGCTCCGCTCCTCGGCTCGCACAACCTGACGACGAGGAAAGGCGCCACATTTAAGCTGCAGCTAAGCCACGTTTATGTTTCATGAGTACGAGAGAATGCACACTTTAGCCTCCTAGTACAAATAGGCTACGATCCATCTGCTTAAGCTGTGCACGCTTATTACTGTTCAACAAGGCTGCTGTGCTAAACATCACTAAACAGACCATTCAGTTCACATTAGAGCTGAGTCATATGACAAACGCATCACTATCCTTAGCTGGGCCACATGACATCTATAGCAGAACATCTTTATCACACTATGGCACTGATTTTTCTTTCTAGCGGTACTGTGTGTAATTTTTTGGGGGTTTGTAAAAGCCTATCACAATACAAACTTAAAAACAATCAACAGTAAGGTTCTTTGTTGTAAATCTGTTTTTGTAGCCCAACTACTCTGCTTAGCACAGTCATGTCTAGGAGTTAGGGCTACATGGCCCTCCAAACAGTTTCCTAAGTGAAAATTTCTAAGTGAAATATTTGTCTGTTTAAATAACATCAAATAAGGTTCTGACTTAAACTGCAACTGGCAATTACAGACAATTGCACAATAATGTTGTTACAACATTTTTGTTAAAGCTGCTGATCGACTATATACAGAGTGAACGCTTATGATACTTAAGCAATAAAACCATCATGCACTTCTTATTTTTGTGCAAAAAAATCTGAACAGAACCAGAGCATAAATCAGACATATTTGCTTCCTTTCCTTCCAGGCCTTGAAGAGAAAAGAAAATTATAAAAATTTTTGTGAGCTCCTGCTCTAGGACAGGCTGACCCGGGTTCAACTAAAGCACGAGGAATTATAGCGGGGGTTTCCGAAGGCTTCTCTCACTCCCCTCATCCAGTAAAGCATGTAAGCCCTTCTGAAGGGGGAGTTCATATCCGCAGCAGTCGAGCTGACCTTTAATCCATAATGCTCTGAGGAATTTCCTTCAGCTCCTATAGGCTAATCATGTACAGTTCAAACAAGGCCCAGCTGCTGGCCGCCCTGGACTGTAGTGCTGACCCACTGGGCCTGCAGGATGAGCATGAGTCCACAGGGGGCAGCGGCGGCAGAGCAGCTGTGTTCTTTTTGCTAGAAGACAAGCCTTGTTACTGTAAAAACAGAGACATACTCTCAGCCGATCCGTCTTTAAATATAGACTACTCTGGACAAAATAAAGCAAGGGCTACATAAACAAATACCACATAAAGAAGACTTACGTATAGAATGTGTGAATTCGTCAAGTTGTACAGCCTTTGGAATTCTCACAAAATCTACCACAGCACCGTGGCTAAAACAATATTTTGATATATTGGATGCTTGAAAAAAGGCCCTTTTACTGTTGATAGGCGAGACATGTACTTGAAGAAATCATCATATGACACGGGTAATTAAAAATATAAATTAAAAAACAATTATAAATATGATCATTTTCTCTGCTCCATCATTTCACCACATGAGCACACCATAAAGGAAACGCTGTTTGTGTGGTGCACATTAATTCAACCTACTAACTAAATCCACTGCACCATTACTCGCATTGATCTGCCTTGACATGAGCCTGTCTATCAGCAACTAAAACCTTTGAGCCATGACTTTTCACAGTTCAAACATGCGGATCCAGAAGAGCCTTCCTTCCTATTGGAAATCAATTAAACACAGCACTTTCAGGATCTTCAGGATCTTGGTTGAGCTGTGAGACAAGTCAGCTAAGCAACTCCAGTGAAAAGAAATGATAGCAAATAATTAGTGGAAGAGCTGCTTTTTTCTTGAGGAATGTAATTTCTTCCTCCTTTTGAAAGGTTGGGGTCTCCTTCAGTGTGACCAGAAAAGCTGGTATTTTAAATATACCAGAAAGCAGTTTGTTTAAACATCCAGCAGATGGCAGCATTTCATCAAACATGAATTCACAAAATTCTGCCTCAGTTCCATTCAAAGCAGTTTCTCAGTTTTAACTAACCCACGAAGAACAGGACACTATACACAACAGAATCCATACAGAACAGAACACTATGGTACTCAACCATTCACTTAGCTAAACAGGTTTAAAACAAGTTAAACAGTTTCAGCTTGGGGTGGGGGGTTGGGGGGTGGACCAAACATCCAAGCTGGGAGCCAGTCACAGCAACAGCGCTGACCCCTTTGTACACAAACTACACTAGTTTTTAGGGCTGGAACAACAAGAAAAATCTATAAATTGGAACTAAATAATCATCAAATATCAACATCTTCATTATTATTTTCTTGTTTTACATTTACTGTCTAAGACATTAAGACATGTATCTAAGACATTAAACATTTGCACCAGAGGAGGGCAACAAAGTCCAAGGCCTTTTCATGCAACTTTAAACGGTGAAAAAACAAACGTTCAAAAGTTCTGAAAACATCAACACAAATACTTTTACATCATAGTTCATTCATCCTTTAGAGCTCCAAGCTGAAATGAAGCCATGAAATGTCACACATACATACTGCGCCTGTTTGAAATTGTTTGAGCTAGAAGACGCTGTTTAATGTCTAGAATTAACTAATACTCCGTGTCACACTGGCTCAAGGAAAAATGATGACTGTGACCATAAAAACTCTTTTCTTCTTCTTTGCATATTTCATAAAAAAAACACAGTGACTATTTCTGTAAGCTACAAATCACATTCGCCTTTCCACTGTAGATCTCAGTGTGAATAAAACATGCTTTCTCAATAAATGCTGAGGAAAGAATGAAAATAATAAAAAATGCAAGTGTTTTTACTGATATTTTAACCCCTGGCCAGTAACCTGCTCACAATAAAATGGTAACAAAAATCTACTACAGAAAGACTCCACTTCTGGATTTCATGGCTAATAATTAGTGAGTCAGTTTGTTCCAAGTCCTACTAGCTGCATATTTTCTGTACTGGCAGTGTGTACTACATCTAATCCTGACATGTCACCCAAAAGCCACGTGTCAGAATTTATTTTCTAATTTTATCGCGGCAGTGAATGTTGAGTGACAGGTCCCAAAATGAGACAAGCTTTTTTGGGGGAATGACTGACGTTAACCATTTTTATGGGGAAGGTAGGCACAAAACATTTGTGCGTCATTTCTACGGAGAGAGTAAACTACTAGACCACCAACCACAAAGAAATAATGCTCCCGACTGGGCATCATTAACGTTTAAAGGTTGCTGGTGACAACAGCAAACCTAGGCCTGTTGTTACTTCAAGTTCTGTCAATGGTGCAGATTCTAAACTTTCAACTGATACAACACTGGTTGATATCTTATTATGATATTTTATAATACAGATGTCCATATTTTATATTTCTAGATTATATAGTGTACATTTGATACTGTACTGTTGGTATAGTACTTTATTTTTATTTTATTGTATTCTATTTTTGTCTATTCTATTCTATTGTTCTCTTAATTTTGCTGCTGCTAACTATGTTCTGTCCACTCTCTGCCCTGACAAAGCATATTTCCCACTTGTGGGACTAATAAAGGTTTACCTTATCTTATATCTTATGATCTGAATTTGATGAGGAGTCTTGGTTGTCAAAGAGCAAAATTATCGTTTACATTTTTGACAATTCATTGCTTGGAAGAGCAAAAACAGAAAGTGCAGATCTGACGCAGATCTGTTGTGAATGCTGTAAATGTTGTGAAGGTAATTAATTATGTAACTATAGTTAATTGTCAAGCAAAATCTAATGTCAAGCAAAATGACAGTAGTGACTAGAGTAAGAGTTAACAGCCTCTCAGAAAACCTCTTATTAAGATTCAAAACTTTGGGGGGAAATGGTTTTATTTACTGTATTTTTATATCAAATAACAAAAATGGGGGAAAGTGTGCAACATCTAATTGCACTGGGCTGCTGTTTCCCATAGCTCATTCTTTAAAATGCACAAGAATGCAGAAAAACAGAAAAGCTGCAAACTTCAAATATAGGTACCATGCTGTTATCTGTATAATGCTAAATGAAGGCCTACTGTTAGTAGCATTAGCTATTTGGGTTGACATAACTGTTACTGATACACGGATTTCTCAGCTCCTAACTTCCACCAGTGCAACATCACCTGAACAACACATTCAGGTCTGTGTGCTTCTGGACCACAAGCACAATTAAATCATCGCAAGTAAATTTCCTACCTCAGGCAGCCCTGTAGCCAGTCCTTTGCGTTCATCACGCCATTAGCCAGTGCTCCTTCACCTTGTCCTATGATGAAGCCCACTGGTTCGCTGCCTGCATCTAAAAAGGAAGAAGTGACCTCCAAGGCAGCTTTCCCGCTCTTTCCGGTGGCGGTGACACTGAGCACTTCCTGTCTGCAGCCCAGTTCAGCATCCGACTCCAGGAACAGGCCGCTCTCCTTAAGTCTCTGCTGGATCATTGGTGTGAGGGGCATCTCCAGAGTCAAGGTTTGTTCCACGTCCAGCTGGGGCCGCGACGACTCTGGCTGAGCATCCGTCTCATCTGCTGACGACGAAAGTGCGTCCAATGAGTCCATGCTGCTGTAGAGCGTCCCACAAAGTCGATCCGACTCCAGGATGCTCTCAAACTGCTTGCTGAAGACATCAGTGATCTCTTCACTATCGCTGGCCTTTCCCGCCACACTTCTGCAGGAGATAAAGAAACGGGTGGTAAACAGAGGTGTAGAAAAAACCCTACATAAACATGGTGTATTATGTTTAACTGCCTGTGGTGGGCCTGTCAAGAGTATGACATTTACACTGATTATTCATTTCCAAACTAAGTGTGACAAGAATTGGAACGTCCTTTTTGTTCATTGTACATAGCTAATAAAGGACAAGTCTAAAGGGACCAGACTGACTAAACATCTTGCCACCTACCTGTCTATACTCATCTCCCCCCAGCATGAGCTCAATAAACACACTACACATACACAATGATATCAGAAACACAATTCATGATTCATTTTACTGCATTTGTAAATCAACAAAAACACATGTTTATATTTCTATGTATTGGTAATTCAGGTAGATGCACTCCCACTTTTCTACATTTTATAAATGTGTCTGTAATGGCCTATCTAGCGATGAATAATTAAAAGTCTGATTAGCACTAACAACTGCAATTACAAGTCAATGCTGCCTCCCCTTACATAACCTTTCAAAACAAACCTTCCTTTTTTAAATGACCGAATCTTTGTTTTATCAGTTCTTTTTTATAAGCCAAAATGTATCTGTTCTCTTTCTGGGTATCTAGGTCGGCTCTGTTATTAACACAATATCCTCACTCCTCCTACCTTATACTTGCAGTCTAAGCCCAGTTTCCTCTATCAAGCTCTCATTTCTGGAAAACGGCTATTGTTTAAAGAGGAAATGCATTACAAGCATCAAGAAGCCGTGCGGTGGTGTGGCAAAGTGTTGCAGGAAGACTTGCCAGGCAACGCAGACTTGTTTGTAAACTTTCTGTTTAGTTTGAAGTTTATAATCACTGATTTACTGATGCTTGCTCCTAACCAGTGAGCTCAGTGTTTTGAGGAACATTCGACATTCATTTCGATTTAAAACTTCTAAACTTCATGGTCATCATTATACAATAGTTTATTTTACATGAAAAAATATCAACAAGGCACATATTTTCATAGCATTTATTACTGTTTATTATTGCTTTTTATGTAAGGAATTGACATGAATAAACAAAAATATATATCAATTTACTAAATAAATAACTTGACATGCTCTGTTTGATGTGTAAATGGTATCAGCTAGAGAACTAAAGAAAGTTCAATCGAGGAACAACACAGTATAATCATTTCATTGAAAAATGTTCCTATTACCTATTCCTATTATTTGAACACCCTGGTCTAAGCTAATGCAATGTTGCATGCACATTATACTTTGGCAGTGTATCTAGGAATATAAACGCTCACCCAAGTATATTATGACCATTTTGAATAATCTGTTTAAAAGAAGGACAGCGGGCTGCATCTGCATATAGCTGGCAGCTGTATTTGTACAATAGATGCCAAGATGCGTTGGCTTCCTTTTAGCTAGGGATATTTTTCAAAGTGCAGCATTTTTCTCAGCTTTGTTTAGCCATGTCATGAATACCTAACCCAGCTAACTTATTAACACTGTTCTAGTACACCCTCTGATTTGATTTCTCACAGCGTTTGTGCAATCAATCACTGACAGTGACTACTGTATTTGTACAGTATACTGTATGGCTTGTCTTCTTCATAGTTAGAAACATTGTTTTTCTAGAGAAATGATGTGGCTATTACGTTCTAAGGCAGCTGTGACCAACTCTGGTGTTCATGATCTACCTAGTCTAGTTCCAGTCAAGCTGATTAAAAGTACACTCTGCAGAAAAGTTGACTTTCAGGAAGAAGGTTGGTGACCACTGCTTCAATGACAAAACTTTTGTCTTGCTAATTTCTGAATGTAACTGCCATAAATTGTAAACAACTATGTTAGTATGTCGGTATATCAGAGGACATACAAATAAACATTTTGCTAGCTGCAAAAATCCTGAATTTTCCAAAAATTCTCCAAAAGTATGTATATATCTGTTTATCCAGCGTTCATTTGAAATAAAAGGCACTGATGTCAGGCAATTAGCTCTAGATTAAAAGAGCAACTCCAACTTATTCCAAAAGGTATTGGAGGGAGTTTCATATTATCCAGAGAACACAGTTCCACTGGTATACAGTCCAATGCTATAGTGGACACTTGGAAGTGCACCTGGTGATCTTTCTATAAGTAAATTTTTCTCAGCGTTGCTTATTGCCGTTAACTTGTTTGAGATGTCGCGGTACACCTTCGCATTTCTCACACTCTTAAAAAACTCCCACTCAAATTTATCTTCAGCCCAAACAGATAGTAGCGCTTGTACTTCCCAATTGTGTTTTTTTGGCACGAATAGTAAAAAACAAGGGACTCTTTCCAAGTCCGTCTGTTGTCATGACAACATTTTTTCACCAATCAAAAAGCAGTGACACAGTCTGCCATGACAGCACAGGTACAGGTCGCCTTATTTGTAATGGAAAACATTTGTTCGCAGTACAGCAGTTTCTGGTGCCAGTGGAAAAGCGCCATTAGATTTGTTTGCAGCTGCTCCTGAGCATCCCATCTTGTTGGCAATGCATTTCTATGAAGATTACACAAACTGTGTGAGTAACTGAATACATGTCAAATGCACAATAGGAGCACCTTAAAGTAGCTTAGAAAGTCTGTCTAGACACTTTTATATATTGTATTTAAGACTGAGGGTCTGTGTTTCATCTATCTCCCGCACTCCAGAGTACATTAGAGATCTATGGGAAACTGTAATGACATGCAGTGTGAAAGTAAAGCAAAGTAAAGCCATTACCTTGCAGAGCTATTTTCTGTTGAGTCGCTCTCAGGGCTCCTCACACACACCTGTGGCACAGCAGCCTTGAGCGTATCGTTGCATGCAGGCCCGTCCATGTCCTGAGTCAGCTGCTCCTTCAAGCCACAGCTCGGTTCTCCATTCACCACAGCCTCTGCATCTCCCCGGCTCTCTGCAAACCGCAGCTTCTTCTGGGGCCGGGGCCTGCCTCCCTCCAGAAACGCAGTGAAGATGCCCGGAATCTCGGCCAGGATCTTGCTGGACTCCTCTAGAGATGTGTCCGGCAGCCCCACTGCTGAGGATTCTCCACCGAGGCCAGTTCCTTGGGTTTCTTCCCCTTTCCTTTCTGCCTCAGTTTCAGGGCGGGACGAGAAGAAGGGCACTGCGGATTCCTCTGCAGATGTGGATTTCTCTGCAGATGTGCTGAGGGCAGCGGCGGGTTTGTTTTGGCTGGTGGGAGCATTCCTGAGCCCAGCGCTCAGACAGCTCAGTTCCTCTGTGGCTGCTGCCGCTGAGCTAGGGTCCTGAATCAGCGCCTCGCACCACGAATCAAACAGCGCGCTGCACGTCAGGAGAGACTCTCCCGGCCTCTCTGAGTGTCCAGCGTTGGGGCAGCCGTTCTGCAGCTCTGAGCCTTGATTGGCCATGCCTGGGGGAGAAGGGAACGCCCCACTGTGCCCGTTGCAGGGGATCATGGCAGAGGTGGGGTCTCCTGACTGACAGGCCTGCTCCTCCGACTCCTGGCCGTCTGACGCAGCATCCTGGGTCTGAGCCGTGAGGCCACTCAGTAGGTTGGCCAGCTCCCGGTCAATCTCTTGGAACAATGAGGTCTCATCAATGTCATCATCCAGGAGGGACGGGTCAACTTGTGGCCCACTGTTCTCTTCTGACTGGGGCTGGGAGCTACCTTTAGAGATGGAAAACACAAACAGAAAGACAAAAATATAGACAAAAGTAGAAAAAAAAAGCAGAAAAGAATTTAACATTCAAGATTACAAGATTAACATTCTCAAAATGTGATTCCTAATATCACATTTCAGAAACAGGTCTAAGGCTTTTCTATTTTCTAACACACAAAGATTTCAACAGTGTTTGCTGATGAAGTGTTTTTAGGCTATAAATGTTATGGTTTGAAAGGAAGACAAAGCGTCAGAATACTAAACATAGAATTAAATACAAATGAATTATTCTGGCCACCCCTAATAAAATGGACCTAAAAGCAAAACATTTAGGCTCCAGGATGGCCGTTAATTCTAATTTAACTTTACTTGATGTTACTTTTGTCCCTGTTTAATAGAACCATATATAATAATGTGTTAAAAACCACACAAACAAATCTACTTAAGAAGTTGACATGGTTTGAGGCAAGAGTGTTATGATTTAGGCAAGCACTTTGCACGCTGCTAATTGCTGTGGTGTAAGTTTCCATTACTTGTTGGATGTTTTAGCCTGATCTGCATAGCAAAATGAAAGAAGCAAACTTAAGATACAAAACATGTCTTGGCAGAAGGACTGTATTTGCGGTTAGGGGAAAATTGTACAAATTTGATTTTTGGCCAAACTATTGCTTTAAGCCAATGCTCCACAGCCAGACTGCACATCTGGACATACCCTGATTTAGTTGTATTTGACTGGAGAACTTAAAGTGGGGTTTTAACTGCTTAACTATATGTCTTTTATTTCTATGTGATTAGTTTGGATTTGAAATAGAGCCGAACAATTTCACACTGAATACCACAGGGATTACCATTTCATATCTGGAGAGACTGTACTTATGTAGTGATATGCTTTTGTGATGAAAGAGTGATTATGAGGTCTTAATATTGCTGTTTCAAGAGTTGCATCAGTTGACTTGTGTGTATCAGAGTCTTCTGCTGTGAGCTAATGATGAACAGTTCTAGTGTAGTTAGGGAACAGAGGATTACTGTCTACACTCCATAAAAAGAGAGGGAGGAAGGCATTGGAGAAGTGCCCAGACTAAACCGTTGCTGGCCGCGGTGCATGCAGATGTCTCATTCACTGCATTTTTGGATGGGGACACAAAAAACAGCACAGACATTTACTTAGTAATGAACATCTTTAAAATGCTAGGCTTGCTTTACATGGTAAGACTTTCATAAAGTCTTTGTATAAGTGTCTTTGTGTTAATGCATACTCAAACTAATATATTGCTGTAACTGTTTTTTTTCTTCACAGACAGAAATATAAAGATGGAAATAAAAGTTGAATAACATGAATAACGTTTAGACAGCCACACAATATAATTTATGGGGAAAAATGGGCTAGTCCTCTAAACTTGTTGCACGAATTGGAATAACTGAATGTGTTACATGCGTTTTTGGTTATATTTGAATGTTACATTGCATGGAAAAAATGTTTGAAACTGCAACTTGGTGTTTAATCAAGTACACTACTCTGTCATTTCACCTCATCTGTCATTGATAACTGAACAGTTTAGTTCCAAAATGCTATACAGTATATCCATTTGTAAGATTTTGGATACAATGAGGTTTTAAAAATAATAACAGCTGCTGTTTAATGCAAGACATATGAATAACTTTTTGAGTGCTTGTTTTCACTTTTATATTGAGTTATTTTATTTGGCTAGCTTGCTCTTTTTTATAGAAAGCAGCACGAGGGCTTTATAAAGACTAACAAGTAAAATTAACCGTTGTTACACACTCTGAAAGCAATCATGATGACAGCAGCGCCAGCGTCCTTTCTTCTTCATTACTGACAGAGCTCACTTTTTAGGTTCACAACTCCTTAATTTTGTCGTTCACCCTGACCACAACACTCAGATAAGTAATGCTATATAGATTTCTTAAATGCCACAGAACAAACACTTTACTGTTGAAATTAAATAGGCTTGACGCATTCAGGACACATACATTTTTTTCTTTTTCTGAAACTTGCCAAAGCACACAGGATTCGCTTATTAGAATCATTTTATACATTTTTCCATGCAAAGACTGTCTTGTTACACTGAAACCACTGATTCCAAACTTATGAACAGCAGTGCAAAGCCAGCCTTAAATATTAATTTAAAACTAATTATCAGAAGGGACTTTAGGTTCTCACAGCTTTGAGCACTGGCTGAATTTACACAATATCAGCGGAACTGAAAAGGCACTTGGCAACGAGAACAAGGCACTTTTGATCACCGAACTAAAAGAGACTGATTTATGAGGCCCTGAACTGGAGCGTCTCTTCACAAGGTGGCAGCATCTGCCAGTTTTCCTTTCAGTGAAAACACAATGTGAACACAGCATCTCAATTAAATGTTTATAAGCCTTTTTATGTTGTTGGGACATGGAAAATGCTGCCTGCATTGTAAACAAACGCCAGAGTACATCCTCAGTAATGCTGCAGCCTGACGGCAGTGATTTGTTTTCCCATCATCTATTAATGCACAGCATATTTTTTGTCTGCTTATTGATTGGGCTAGTTGCTCTAAAGCATAAAAGCATCCATTTCTACCCTGCACAAGAAAAAGAAATTAAATGTTATTTTAATCCTTAATTAAAATGCCAAAATCTTTGGTGGCTGCATTTTCTACACCATTAACTATGATGACAAGGTGCCACTTTTGTAGGTCAATCCAAATGCTAACTACTGCTAAAGTGTGTCTCTGTAGTTGTGAATCACATCAGGACTGTTTTAAAAGGTTTAATAATATCACAGGACACTCCCACACACACAAGTCTAAACTGCACCAGAAAGAGTACACTATGTTTGGCTTGAAATACATACTCCACTGATTAGACCTGCTCATACTTTTCTTTAATGGAGTAAAAAGATGGCACTGATCATAGCAGCAAAGGGACAATGCACAAACTTATTATATAGAGGACTGAGGTAAGCCGATAGTAATGAATCGTTATAGTATTTTCAGACAGCACAGTTTAATAATACAATCATTACTCAACAGTGTCGAATAGTCTTATGCAGTTTTATGAAAAATATTTTTTAAATGTGCTGTATTGTTCATATAATCGTGGTCATCCTGAGACACTGCACTGTAATACTGAAGGTTCAGAGGCCGATCTGGTTTTGTTGAAGGGACAGAATTTTGAACGCTGCTGTTGTCAAATCATCTCCTAACTTCTCTTCCCATGGATCTTCTAGAGTACACAATTAGGATCTTTTAAAATGCTTGTTTTGTTTAATTGTTCACTGCTTTGCCATTTTAATAATTATAATAATCAATAATTTCTCTTATAGTTTTATAATGTCTCTTTCTACTAGCAAAGTTAACATTAGAATCAATGCAAACAAACAAGAAAGAAGCATAAAGCTTTCCTTGTAAAAAAAGTAGTTGATACAGGTAAGATACAGGTTTGGTTCCATATTTCTCCTAGATAAGTGGTCCCCAACCCCCGGGCCGCGGACCGGTACCGGGCCGTGGGTCATGTGGTACCGGGTCCGCGGGCTGCACAAAAAAAAATAAACGTGGATGTTACCGTGTTATGTTGTTGGCTCGTTGTTTTGAAAATGCTGTTAATAAAGCTGCGAGTACACACTGGATTTACGTTTATTATTGTATTTTAAAGATACCCCATTATTATATATTTAAAATATCCCCATTTTATGTGTATCATTTATCTGCCACTCCTTAAAGGCCGGGCCGTGAAAATAGTTTCTGATATTAAACCGGTCCGTGAGGAAATAAAGGTTGGGGACCACTGTCCTAGATGATTCCAGCCATTGCTTGAATTAGTGAAATTCCATCAGCAGCTCCTGATTTAATTTAATGAAGGACTGATTCAGTAAAGTAAGGCTTCCACAAGAAACACATTGATATATTGTACATAAACTCAGTATTTACTCTGTACTGTTATTTGAATGTATTCTGTGTTGTATGTATTCTTGTTTTATTCAGTATATTTAGTTATATGAATGAGAAAAAAAACACTTACTGCTCATTTAAATATGACCTACCTAAGATTTTGGACAGTACTATATGTACCTATAACTTTTTAGCTTTTCGCAGAGTTGTTGAATGACAGTTCTGATAGGTATGAGTCACTCAATAATACCACAAAAATGTGACAGGTAACAGAAAGAGATCAAGACAAAGAGGAACTGTGACAAGCAGAAACAGCATGATTTGATCATAATATATATGCATAAATGTCTCCGGGGAGGAAAAGTGGTAGGGACACATGCCACAATGCTGAAAAGTTTCTGGCACCCATGCTCTCTGAGGATAAGTTGGTTTTCTATAACAAACTAAATGAAACATGGCTTTGCAAATAGCTTTGGTTTTACATTTGATTTCATTACATTAATGTTTTAAATTAATTTTTAGGATTTACAGAAATATTTGAACTGCTGTGTGACTGTGTTAAAGGGAAAACTGCTGTTAAAAATCCCCTGCAAACCAATTGCACTTTTGTTCATATATCAGTATATTTAAAATAAAAATGCACAATACACATTTGAGTTCATTATTGAATTGCAAATAATGTAACTAATTATTATTAAAAATTGCATTA
>JBBPDB010000036.1:4193497-4206772 GCA_037974465.1 Brachypetersius altus | reverse complement strand
GTGTGTGTGTGTGTGTGTGTGTGTGTGTGTGTGTGTGTGTGTGTGTGTGTGTGTGTGTGTGTGTGTGTGTGTGTTGACACTTGCTTGTCCAAGACGTAACAGGAACCAAACTGGTCCTCCTTTAGTGCAGAGCTGGAGCCGTGACCTCGTTTCCGGAGATCATTAGGGTGATCAGACTAGAGGGCGTGGTTTAGGACGCAGTATGACTTACTGTGAGCTGTAAAAGCTGTGAAGATCTGGGTGATGTTTGAGGGTCCAGAGAAGTTTTGGGGTACACACACCGGGGGTAAAATCGTGTAAATGTGATGTTGTCCTGTTCCGTGAGCTCTACAGGTTCCTAACCGGCTCCAGGCTTCAACATGTGCTCCATTATGTTGCGAGACGTTCTCAGATCTCAGATCTCAGTTCATTTACAAAAACCAAACCCTGGAACACGCAGTTCGGATTCGGCAAGAATGATGAGGGACCAGAGGACGGAGAGCACAGACTGCATCAGCAGATTCAAGGTGGTGCTAGGGAGGGGTGTGTGTGTGTGTGTGTGTGTGGACATTAACTCCCACCCACAGCTGTGTGTTTTTGGAGCAAGTGTTCTGCTCTGGGTGTGTCGGAGGCCTGAGATGGAATGAGGTTGGTCACATGATACATTTGATATGTGGGTGGACAACTGTCATTAAATTCATTTTACTGGACATCACACACACACACACACACACACACCCTCGCTCTCTCTCTCACACACACACACACACACACACACACACACACACACACACACCCTCGCTCTCTCTCTCACACACACACACCTTCCACTCACTCTTATTCACTGACAGGACTTGCAGAGATACAGTTTACTATAAAACAGTATAACTGGACTGTGTGTGTGTGTGTGTGTGTGTGTGTGTGTGTGTGTGTGTGTAGGGGAGGGGGGGTGTCCGCACTGTCCATGGTGAGCCCTCTAATGATTTCTGGGAGGGGGAGAAAAACACATCTGTAATTTATAGCAATTGTCAGAATTTATGTTTCTGTAGTATATAGGTAAAAAAAAAAGCCAGCTGTCCCAGTAGGTTATGACACAGGGTCCTGAATTAATCCAGAAGAGGAATCTAGCAATCATCTTTTGAAGTATTTATATGTGAGCAAATGTCACCCTAAGCCATCTGTAAGTGCTAAATACATTACTGACCGAACATGAGCAGCAGTCTAACCAGTGGGTTGCTATTCTACCAAACAGAGGACCAATTAACTTTAAACACTTCACTTTAATTAATCAACTATATGCTACAGATGCACCATTTCAACCCTTATACTATTAAAAGAGATCATACTAAAAGAAATCACAAACGTTTGCTTTTACTATTGGGCAGTACTGGTCAGAATGTATCGTAATAATTTCTGACAGTTTCAGTGGTGATGGCCTAGTCGGTAGGATACTTGTCTCTGGACTTATCCCACCTTCAGCACCACCACTGGGTTCCTGAGCAGTCCGGTTGCTCCAGTGAGACTGCCCCCTGTAGCTAGGGAATGGAAGTCGCTTTGGATAAAAGTGTCTGCTAAATCCTGTAAATGTAAATTCAGTATAGTGGCTTTAAACAGATGGAGTGGCTTCTCTGGGTAAGGCAAAAACATATTTGTCTCACGTATGCATTTCATACACTCATGCTCACTTCTCTGGCTGTCGGACACACCTGACAGTGTTGACCTCAATATTACAATTTGATCGTGCTGTCAGTGTGAGCTTGCTGTGATGCAGCACGTATGAGACTCCAAAAGCACGACATTGCCTGATGCAGCCTGACGCCGGTGGTACAAGTGGAAACTGAAGCACAGCAGGCAGGCAGATGAAGGCTGAATGCTGATCACTAAGTCTAGACCAAACACTGTTCTAAACGTCACTCTCAGACGGACAAAGTGGACTAGCTCAGAATGCAACTGACTGCACAATGGCTGGCGAAATGTTCCTGAAATCACTACTTCAGCAATTTAGCTGCAGCTTTTCGGCATTGTTCTTTGTTTAAACTGAAATTCTAGTGACTTAATTTATTCATACTCTTATCAACATCATCACCAGATGTTTAGTTCATCTCTATTAGTGTGACAACCATTCCACCCATTCCATGCCAGTGTCAGTTAAATTCCTACACAAGCACCTCATTCTGCTTTATGAGGGACTGATTAGTGATCAGCTGAATCACATCTTATTTAATGAGGAAAAGTATAAATACTGCTGTAATCAACACTCTCCTCTCACAATGAGACCAGTTGGATGGTAAAACACTACTAAAAGTACCTCAAAGGTAATTTTTGCCATTTTGTTTAAGAGTGAACATTATATTAGTTTCCTTTAAATTATTCAAGTTCCGTAAACACTGCATCATTTCTCTTACTTTGATGTTTTGTCATTTCCTTTAAAATGTTGGTTGAAATATAACAATATAACAATATTTTTATTTGGAAATTAGGAGAAATATTGTCAGCAGTTCTTAATAACTACGGCAAAGCTCCTATAAAAGACCGACATTTTTTTCCGGGGCTGTAGCTGTAACAGAGAGGCTGGTATCCTTTAATCCAGTTCAACTGTCAGAACTCACTACAGTCATCCTCTTATCAAAATCACCCACCTGTACTTTCGATTCAGCTCCAGCAAGCCTGCTTAAAGAAGTCCTAGCAGTAATAATCAAGTCTCCTTTAGCAATAAGAAACTCTAAGAGAATCTTGGTACTGGTTATTCAACAAAAGCATTTTAAACTAGCAGCTATTAAAGAAACCAAACCTTGAACCACTCCATTCTATTGACAGACTAGAAAACCTGGTCAGAGTCACAGGAACAGCCTTATTCTGGTTTAGATGTTACTTGACTGACCGCTGTCAGTCACGTAATGTTTTCTTTTATTTACACTATATACGGTGTAAAAAACCTATTTACAGTCTCCTACCACAAAAAAACAAACAAAGCAAAACGCCGGATTAAGAAGAAAACAAAAAAAAAAAAAAAGAAATTCCTTCCACCTCACAGGCCAGTTTGTAGCAAACGCTGTGTCACTCCAGGGAATGTACTTACAGGTTCAAGTTTACTTTCCTGTCATCCTCAGCTGTGTCCACATACATAATGTGATGGGACAATGTTTCTCCATAGACCACAGTGCAACAAGTTTTGCTTGCCTTCCCTTTCCTTTTTACCCAGGCATCTGTATGACACATGCAAAACAAATCAGTGCATCTCAGCCCAAAAGGTTGTCACAAGAATGTGTTCCTTGAGGGCACTGGACCTTTCAGTGACATAGTTTCCAGACTAAAAAAGTTAACAAAACCCTGTCAGGAATTTTTAAATCATTAGTAGCAAGTAAACAACATTCATATGATTGCCAACCAGTAAATCATGGGACTGTGCTAAACACTCTGTGTTTGCTTGGTTTGCAGTTCAAGCAAGTGGCAAGAGGTTCAGGCACCCATGTCGGAGTACATCAGGTCTAAAATATCCCCACAATGCAAAGCATTTAGGAGATAACTCGGTGGTCCAAGCTAACACATCCCAATCCCAGTGCCAGCGGCCTGCCACACTGGACCAGGCACCAGACTCTCTGCTGCTCAGTTTGTCACTTACAGTATTGGAGAAAGGGGTGAAGCCACCTCACCATCCACTTATCCATCCAATGATTTGTATTTGTATGAATGAAACCTGCAAACCATGTGCAGTGTGGAAAAAACACTATGCAATGGCTGTCCTTGTATGTACACCACTGCTTAAACCGCAGCTCACTTAGTTCTATCATTGTTCAGCAAAAAAATGTGTTCGATTAATTTAGATAAATTAATCAGTTTTAATTAATTAGATTATTTTTTAATAGCTTGACACCCCTAGTACAAATACTGTGATGTATAGATGTATTTGTGTGTGCTAATATCTTACCATGGGCATCACGGTAGTAGGCATGAGTAACACTGCGGAAGCGTTCCTGTCCTGCTGTGTCCCAGATCTGAAGAGGTAGAGAGATAAAGATGAGAGGATGCTTAGCTTTCATCTTCCATTAAGTATCAACTGTTTTTCATATTGCTCGCTTTTAAGACCATTTCAAAGGTTCACCTCAAGTCATCTGTTGTGTTCAGACTACAGGGAAGAAGCTATAAATCCTGCATATGCTCCAAAGGTCACAGGAGACCTGCATTATACAGCCTGATTACACTCACACTTTGAGAGGTAATAAATCCTACTGATACCTCCTGATCCCATTCAAACTGCAAATGCTCATGGACCACCTGATCTATCTGTATAGTACAGGGGTGCACAATTCAGTCCTGGTGGACAAAGTTCTCCTCCTTAAACACTCTCACTAAACCTGGCAAATAACAAGCTACCAGATGAACCAGGTGTGCATGAGCAGGGAGGCCATCAAACTGGACACCCACCAGATTTTGTTTCCCTGGGTATATCAGATGGTCTTAAACTGAGCCCAGATTCCCAAAGCATCTCGGTGTTTAGGTCATTTTAGCTGGGAGGTTAATGATCACTCTAATACTTAAGAATGATCTTTGTGCTAAGATGTTTCTGGGAAACCCAGTCCTGGCTTCACATTTTTAACCAGTTGATCACACACACACAGAGTAAACATAGTACAAAAACACAGAACAAAAGGTCTGCGCCAGCCTCTAGCAAGCGGTGCTGTCCAAGGTGCTGAAGCGGTCGAGATGTGCCACTGTCAGAACACAAGAAACTGCACGACACTTCGGCACCTCTTGTTTTGGACATCAAAATCGACATGGGGGAGAAAGAGCTCCTCCAACAAGACGCACTTGTGGCTGATTAACAGCCATCGTGATTAAGAATCCAGTGCCCTATATAAGGGCCCGTCATGGGAGAGAGTGACTGGCAGAGTAGATACCTCAAATCTTTATCTTTTCTTCTCTAATTCCTCTGCTCCAGCTCTGAGTACACTGGTGACCTCAACACATATGCTCCCACCCAGACAACATGTCTTTCAGGCAAGATCTTTCAGTTTCTAAAATGCCAAACCATCATCATGGCTTTATAAAAGGCATCCAGATCTTTCACCCACTGAAAACATTTGGCACATCATTAAACGAAAAATACGACACAGAAGTCCTTGGACAGTTGGACATAGCTAGAATTCTTTATCAGACAAGAATGGGACAACACCCCTCTCTTAAAACTCTCTTCACCCCCAGGAGTTTACAGACTGTTGTTAAAAGAAGACGTGATGCCACACAGTGGAGAACATGGCCTTGACATGTTGCTGCCATCAAATTTGGTAAACTGACTGCTTTGTCTTATTTACCTGTCATGCTTTTCTGTCATTATGTCTTGTTCTTTCCAGTCTGTTGTAGCTGACTTTCGTATATTTGTTATTTGTCTGTTTGTTTCATCTTTTCTTTACTATATGCATTGTAAAGTGTCCTTGAGCTCTGGAAAGGTGCTATAGAAATGAAAATTATTATTATTAGTATTATAAATATTATTATTATTATTATTATTATTATTATTGTCAATAATAAAAAGCACAAATAGGCCCCTGAAGCACAAATAGGCCCCTGAAATGTTGAAATATACTGTTTAAAATGGTTCAAGGGATGCAACGGGGGATGTTCGTTTTAGAAGGGGGATGATTTTGACTGTTTTTCATTTCAACCCGAGTACTGATTGCAACTGATGACCACAGGTGAACTTAGGTGTTTCGGAGAAAGTGGACATTAATGAGCCACTATTGTGGTCCACCATCCAAATAATATCTGGATTATGGTGATCCTAAGGTGGTCTCTTTCTATGGAAGACAAAGTGGAGGGTGACTGATCAACTGTGTGGCAACAAAGAGCTTAGGAGTTCCTAAAAGAATAGCCAAACGACTGTCTACCTAATAAACTGGCAACATAGGATATTTATTAAACTCTCTTTACTCTCCAGTGTTATCATAATTTGCATGGTCTAATATTATCAGTGGCTGCTACTATTTTAGGCCAGGCTGTGGAGGTTACACCTCTATAGACCCACAGTTCCTCTTAAAGCCACTCAGACCTCAGCTAAGTGAATCATCATTAACATGTATGGCTCTGGGCCAGGCCAGTCTAACTGCTCTGCTATGTCTGGGAGCAAGCAGGGCTTAAACTTAATAGCAGCATTGAAATGAATAGACTCTAATGCAGCAGCCCGTCTGTTTGACCCCTGGTGTACAGAGTGTAAAGGTTTTACATAATACCCAGAGAAGAGAGACTCGGCATTACTGTGGCTTGGATAACATGATTTGCAAAGTGTGACTCGAGATTAAGCATAGTAATGATGAGGAGAGCAAGGCCATTTTAATGAATGTGAATCTCTCTTTACCATCCAGACTGCAGTGCTGCTGATTTTGTTCAACAAGCAGAAAAAATAACATACAGGAATAACATTTGCCTTCTGAAAAGAGGACTAGTTTTGAATGCTTTGCCAAGGACTGTGTACTATTGCAGAAAATGAGAGTTGGCTGTCAAGCAAGATAGCCATTTACAGCCCACTGCTTTGGCATAATGTAGAGAGGGAAGCAATCTCACAAACAAAGCTACCACAACAGTTCCTTGGTCCATCTTTAAATCACTCAGCAATGTCTAATAGTGTGTAATACTGAAGAAAATCTCCTCTAAAAGGCCAATTTTCCTTACACCGAGCTGTGCAGGCTATTGCTGCCTCAGATTTAGATGGAAAAACTAAATTGTTTTATATTAAATGTATCAACGGAACCACATATATGTAGAAGTGCTGACACATCACACCAGAACAACAGCATATTTTTTAAATCCATGCATGTTCTGCTCATTATTTTATTGCTGCTATTGAGGGGATTTACAATCTCTACAGAATATTGAGAAAAATCCCATTCAGCCTATCAAGAAATTGTCAAACTACAGAAATGTGGAGTGTTTTGGCAATTTCAAACATTATTCATTATATATTATAAATCTTATACAATATGTAATTTCTTATCCAACCATGAGAGGTCTTGTGGTGGCACCAAGGGCACCAACACAGTATTAGAGAGGTGGTTTAATTGTTTGGCTGATCAGTGTACATTTGTTGCCTATAGAGAACATTTGAAGACCGCCTGTTGCTAATTTGAGGAACTGAAACAGAACCATTTAGTTTCTATCAGAGAGGAAAAGAAAGAGAGGGAAAGAGGGAAAGAGAGAGCAAGAAAAACAAAGACTGTTTCCCAGCGTCAGGCAGGCCTGTAGACATGCTGAATCGTGGTGTGTGAGGACTCCTGATGTCAGCTCACACCCCTGTTACTGAAACCAAACACAGAGGAAATTATGTCATCTAAAGGGTTCCAAGGGAACCCTTACATTTTGGGCAGCGTCAGCCTGGTCCACTCCCTCCTTCAGCGCTGGAGCCCGGAGAAAAGCACGGTGCTGATGGTTTCATCTGCAATGAAAGCATTGTGCTGGCAGATTAGCCATGTGGGCTGGACAGCCATGGAGCAGCCAGGGAGAACAGCTGGGCCAGCAGTTTAGAGCCCACCACCCCTTCATTTGATCAAAGCCCCCCTCACTCTTCTTGGTTAATTGCGTATTTAAAGTGCCACATTAAAGTGGGTATTAAAGACGTTTCACAGACTTGTTTTTCATACCATAAATGCTCTCTTTAACTCGCCGCTGACACACAAACATAAAAGCCAGGCGAATGCATGTCTTATCGATGCTGGTGGCATCCCGCTGATAAAGTCACAGACTTGTTGGGGCAATGTGTGGGCAACAAAACAAACATTTACCAAGGAGATGAAAAAGACAGAGTAGGAAGTGTTTCCCTGATCCGGCCCACAGCTTGTGGCCTCGTCAAAACAGGGAGGAATTTGTGCGTGAGACAAAATTCCCTTTATTGAGGACAAAGTCAGCCAGCTTCGCAAAGTCAGCCAACTCCGGCTGTCAGCAGCTGATGGGTGTATGTACATACAGGCCCGCCCATTTAAATCCCCCCGATCTCCAGTGAATGATAAATACTGTGATTGTCAGAATTTGAAAACTGTGGCACAACCAGCACCAAGTCCATCTGTATTATTGATTAATAAATAAAGCAAAATAAGATGCAGCTCTATCAGTTCTATTACAATGACATTCTATAACAATGACATATCTTAACAGTTTCTGCATTCAGTCATTTATTTTAATGAGTTTAGTAACTGCTGCATAAAATCTAACTGGCATAAAGAGCTGCTCCTGGATAAAATGATGGACAAAACTACACCAGCTGAGCAAGACTGCACACTACAGAGGTTCTGAAAAAGTTTAAGTCCTGACCAGCAGGAGCTCATTAAATTAAAAAAAAAAGAAAAACTAGAGGTGGACAGTCTCCACAGGCTTGCGTTCATGCAAATTGGTAAAACTTTTGATGGAGAGGCGCTGGATGCGCTTGGAAGTTCCCCTCCAGTTCTGTAGGGAACACGACACTGCTGTTTTGCTTTCACATCAGCATTTCACAGAAGCAACTAGTCATTTTTCTCTACTTTTCGCAATTCATATTGTAAATGAACAGACTTGTACTTACGTCTGTGATTGATGATAAAAATCCAGCCATCCCTCTCTGTTTGGAGCTACACGTTCAGTCATTTCTGACCAAGCCGGCTGGTGTACTTAATTTTTGCACCCGTTTTCAGACAAGCCCCGCCTTCCTACGCTGTGATTGGCCAGTAAGACTAGGTCTTGCGCCGCTGCGAGGAGCTATAGGTTCATAATGCCCAGCGGACCGCCCCAATTCCAGACTATTAGCCAATCGTGACTGAGAAAGGCGTGATTTGTAACTGGAGGGTCTGTCTGTTTCTTGTCATTCACTAATTCCCACGCGTTTACGGTCCACTCCTCCCAGTTCAAAACACTTCAATATGGAAACCCTAAGGCCAGCACTTGCAGTAGCCTAGCAAAAAAAAGCCAGTTAGAGAACATAAAGAAGTCCAAAACCAAGCAAAGTAGAAAACTAAACGATGACTCAATGTCATAATTGTATTTGATGCATTAGGTGCATCCTTTTCATACAAAAATAGAGCATGGCAGTTTCAGTTTACTTTTTCTAGCCACACATAAGTTAAAAGTGCCAGCTGCCTTTAACACTGTGCCAAAATGTCAGTACTTGTGACAGCCTGAGAAAAAGGCAGTTAAAGAACAAAAGTGATCTGAAACCAAGCAAAGTAAAAAAAAAAAAGTTACTTTGACTAAATTAGGCCACAACTAAAAAACATATTTAGACTTTTTGGGTGCATCATTTTCATATGAAAATATAAAGCATCACAGTTTGAGTTTGCTTTTATTTTTTTTGGACACACATGAGTTGCTTTGGAGAACATAAAAAAATACCAGTTGCTGTCCCAAAATGATAACCAGACCAATAGAAACCCATGGTTACATACGTTGAGTGTGTTGTCCTCCTCCTGTAAAGTTACTTTGCTGGACGTAACACAGAAGCCCACACAGCCCATCCAAAGGTGCTTCTTTTCTCCTTTCAGATCCTCTTACGCTAAAGCAAAAGACTTGAGAGTGTGGGTGCAAGAATAACTGTAAATTTTGACTGTAAATATTCAGAGTGAACTGAGGAAAAAGTAGATTCCTGACAAATATTCTTGAGTACAAGCCAATATTTTTTCAGCTGAAAACACAAATTCATCTGTCAAATACATGAGCCTGAGAGAATGAAACTAGTCAGGTCTACCACACAGCTCAGATAAGAAGGAGGCAGGAGGTTTGTAGTTTTTTGTACCGTTTGTGCGCAGTGGGACTTTGTCTTATCTGTTAAGGGCCACTGCAGGTTTCAATCAGTTGTTTGAAGCCCAAATCCAAATGGTATCATATGTGTTCCTGCTCATTTGGGAAGAAAACCTGCAGCCATTGCAGATAAGATTGGTACACCTCTGGACTAGGCAATAAATATTTCCAGGCTCATCCTTTAAGCAAAGAAATGATTGGTTCAATATGTAGAAGCCCTTAGAATAGAAAGTCACAGTGAGAGCATTTATGCTTCAGGTTAGTTTCTCCTTTCACTTATTGCTCCACAAGCTTTGTTTAACTTTCCCTGCCCGAGTGAAGCAGATGATGGCGATAGGCTTTTGTCTGGTAGATTAGAACAGGAAATGTCAGACACATTTTTACAATACGGCTGCCCAGCGAGTGGAAGAGATGTTATCGTTGCTGCTCAGCTTTATGTTTATTACTACAACAACAGTATAGTCTTCTGAAACACATAAGCCTATTTATAACGCCCTTTGCGTTCACCTGAGACATAGTAGGCCACACATCTTTATATTTATAAGTAGGTCAGTGCTTTACAGACATGTGTTTATTCCATTGTAAAGCAGAGTTTATAGGTATTAATGTTTTGCAGAGCGTTGTTCATTACAGAGTTAGGTCTGTTTTCAATTATGGCTTTTTCTCGTTTCACCCCGTTAAGCGTGGAAGTATGCACTTGTGTCAGTTTAGGACAATGAATGGATTGTTCTTGGAGGAAATGATCTTATGGTCCTTACGTAGCGCCATTGCTCCGCTCCAGCAGGGTGATTCTGCATTTAAAACAGCACACAGCTACCCTGTGTGCTCAATGGCCGGTCCAGTTTCTGCCAAGGCAACGAATTGTACATTTGTGCTTAAAACAAACACCAGTGGAGCAGCACAAGAACTGGGGAAAGTTGTTTTTGGAGGGTAACGCCAATATGCAGAGTCCATCAATGTATTTTATTTTTTCTTTGCAGCTCGAAAGTGAATACATAAACACAAGGTAAGCCCTGTTAATGAAAACGTGCAAAATGAACCAAAATACATTTTGTGATTTATTTACATTCATGGCATTTAGCAGACACTTTTATCCAAAGCAACTTCTATTCCCTAACTACAGGGGACAGTCTCCCTGGAGCTACTTGGGGTTAAGGATCTTGCTCAGGAACCCAGTGGTGGAATCCTGAAGGTAGGATTCGAACCCATTGCCTCTTGGTCCAGAGGCAAGTATTTGACCCACTAGGCCACCACCTCCTCATACATTCCAAGAGTCCACGTTACTTTAGATTAATTAAATATTGCTTTATCTGTAGATCCACACTTATACCCTAATACTACTTACCAGCTAGTAATAATAGCATCAGCATTACAATATAGAGGTAATATACAACTCTATATTTTTAAATTTGTGTAAATATATCATTTTAAACATTTTAGAACAACAGGGAAGACATCCGATTAATGAAATACCCCAGAGGGAAACACTCAGACCATCAGGAAATGTGTAATGCTTTCTGGACCATAGACTAAAAATACACATGTCTGTAGCATATGTTATGTGCATTTTTATTCAATACACCCAACAGGCTCTGCAGTACTCCTCATTTCCTTAAGTTTTGTTAGGAAACAATAGGGTTAAATTCTTAACACACCCAATGGATAAATGGTAAAGTGGAAAATAAATCTAAAGTTCACATTTGGATTAAAATGGATGGGACAAATATTTGACTGGAACATGCATACTCCATGTTAAGTGTGTAGGAACATTTGACTGGTATCATCATGTCATAGCAAAACACAGTTTAATCAAAGACTCGTTCTGTAATTCTGAAATGTCTACCAAGTTATTATAACTCATAACTCATGTTTCTGTATTAGCAGTCATTTAATGAACATAGTCTCATAGAATCTGTCTCCCAGTTTATAACATCTATACAAGCAGAGAAATATTTTCTTCCTGCGCCTCAGAGAATCAACATTCCCATCAAACCTCCCTACCTCTCCTCCAAGTTGGACCAATTAGAAAAGTCTTCGTTCTTTTGTGTGTCACCCGAGAAACTGTTCATTCCTCCTGGCAGGTCTTACTGTGTGTATCAGCCACTGTTCTTCCAGAGCGCTGAACACATGAACAGCTGCCAAAGATACAACACACTGCAACCTGGATTAAACATATAAGCCTGCATTTGTATGTGTATGAATATGTGTGTGTGTGTGTGTGTGTGTGTGTGTGTGTGTGTGTGTGTGTGTGTGTGTGTGTGTGTGTGTGTGTGTGTGTGTGCATTTTCAGAAAGTGCCCTGTTTTTGTAATAAAACTGGAAAAACTTAACCTAATCGAACACCACAGCCTTGTTTCAATCAAAACCACAACTGAAATAAATCTTTGGAAGATTTTACTGTAATTTTACACTTACAGTGACTGAATGGTTACAAAACTTCTGAAACTGTTTTTTACAGTTAAAGAGTACAAAATGTAAAAAAATGCTATGACATAGACATAAAATTAACTTTAAAACAAATTGTAACTATAAATTATAAATGATATCAGTGTTCAGCACGTTACTGTGGTATTTACAACTACAACCTACAACAGATCTACTGTCGGTGTACACCTCCAGAACCTCACTGACAGATTTCATTCTGTTACTTTTCTTTTCGTCTACTGCACTAAAACTTTACTACTTTTTCTTTCGTTTTATGTTAATGTTGTAGAACTTGAATCAGTGTCCTTAGTTCATTCATTTTACATTTGTGAAGACTTCTGATTTATTTTTACAGGATTCCTCTGTCAATTATACAGTAAATTGTTACGAATGGACAGCATTAATGACAAAAAATTCACAAAACTACATGTTAGCGGAGTATGTGAAATTACAGCAATTACAGCTATATGTACTGTATAAGATATAATACTAAGCGTATCTCGGATATAGTACATATCCTAAAAGCACAGAGCATGTTCTTTACATTGTGTAAAACTGAACTAATGCTTCACAATTACTTGGTTTTGATTTTACTTTATAACATATGTGAAGTTATTGGGACGAACCTGTTTTTCTGAACAAAAGTATTGGGACGAACCTGTTTTTCATGGTTTGGAAAGGTCATTTACTTCCAGTGAAGGGTCTTCAGCATACCATAACAGTTTGGGTAAAAATATTTTCTGTTCCAGCATGCATGTGTCCCAGTGCCCAAAGCTCCATAAAGACATGGCTGGATGAGTTCGGTGTTGAAGAACTTGACTGGCCCACACAGAGTCCTGACCTCAACCCCATCCAACACCTTCGGGATGAACTGGAACCGAGATTGTGAGCCAGAACTTCTCACCCAACATCAGTGCCTGACCTCATAAATGCTCTACAGCAGTGGCCCCCAACCCCCGGGCCACGGACCGGGTCATATGGTACCGGTCCGCGGGCTGCACAGAAAAAAAAAAACATGTATGAAAATGCTGTTAATAAAGCTGCGAGTACACACTGGATTTAAATTTATTATTCTATTTTAAAGATCCCCCATTATCAGTGCTTGAAGTGGGAAAAAATA
>JBBPDB010000036.1:4171053-4193397 GCA_037974465.1 Brachypetersius altus | reverse complement strand
GCGCCGTATCAGGAGGATTTTTAAAAAAGGAATGTAAACGGTGAGTCTTAAGAAAGAATAGGGATCCATGTTTTCAACGCAGAACTAAAAACCAGAATGACACACGTGTAACACTCTGGACAGAGTAATAACTGCCCCCACAGGTGAATACACCAAACTACAGATTGTGCGTCAGGCTGGCGTTAAACGGCGTCAGACTAATGCCAGTTGAACGCCTTGCTGACATCAATCAAGTGTCGCTACCAAACGCCACAAAAACGTTCAGAGCGCGTTCATTTCATACGTCCATGTGGACGAGGCCTTATTGTTCGTTTTTTTTTTGTTACCTCACTACCTTAAAATATGTGTCATATATCTCACCTTATGGTTATGTTGCTGTATTTTCAGCACATCAGACAACTTAAGTGCTGTTACTGATGTACTTGTTTGTACTTTTCTAAAAGATACGACCTCAATTATTTAGATTTTTTCCCTCTGTGATATAGAAAGTGGTATAGAGTATCTTACTCTGTATCACTATCGTTTGAAATTCAAGTACCATGACAACCCTCATTAGCATAAAAATCACAATGAAAATGGCATTGACATGAATTAAGCTGCACATGATTGCCATCATATTAAGACAATTATCCCATGTGAAAACACCTGCTGCCATTTACATTGTCTGAATATTTCATGGCAAATGGACCACAAGAATGGTCCAAAATTAGTCATCATTATAAAACCCTGGTCCCCACCATTCAAGACAAAATTAGAGTTAGAACTGTTCACTGTAGTGGCATCAGGAGTTTACCTGGGATAGTTTTCACCAAAGAACTGACTCATCAGCTGCACTCGCACCAGGTAACCCAACAGTGGGTAGACGGTGGTCATCTGGAACAGCAGGAAAGTCCGGGCCACAAACACCAACACATCACTGCTGGGGAAGTTATCCAGAAAGTTCTGCGACAGAGTGAGAGTTAAAGGTCAGCAGCATAATCCATTACTAACTGTAATAGAGCAATAGAGCACTCCTGAGCACTGGACGGTCGGTCCAGTTCTATTTTTAGGTCTAGTTTCTATTTTAGCTCATACAAAACAGAAAACAATTACATTTAAAGTGGTACATATACGATTACATTTTAAATTGCATCCAGTTTGTTCAGATTCTGCAGAGTGTGAAAGCAAGGGTGCATCTAGATTATTCTTGCAAGAATGAGAAAAAGTCTTACTGGTTCAAGGCACTCCTTAGACAGTGGTGGAGAAGGAAAAGCAGCAAAGATCAGGACCCCCACATACAGGTATGTTATTCCCACTAACAGGTAGGCCAAGGACAAATCCCGCACCTGCAAAATCAAAAACAAACCAACCAAAAAACCATTAAACGTATGAATAGTATGCTTAAGAAAACCTTTAATAAAAAACATATACACAATCAAGACAATGTCTAGTGTTAAACATGAACTTGACAGGTGATTTTGAAAATGTCTCTTTGGCAGAAATTGCTTCATTCTTTTATATTTTATTTCACAAACCCCTGTGATAGATCTTCAGTTTTACAGAGAGTGATTACTTTAATCACTTGAAGGGGAATTCCCCTAATTTTGCAACTAGAGAAAACTAAGCCATTAAGTGTTTTGATGTAAAGTGGTTCATTTTAGGTAAATGTAGCTGTTGATCTATGTTCATGGTGGTTGCGATGTCTGCGCAAATACATCAGCACAAATGTCGAAATTTTACATACAATCCAATCCAAGCAGTGAATCTACAGTGGCTCCTGAGTGGCGGCAGTAAAAAAAACACCTTTCAGGCCAAAACCTCACATAACAGTGCAACACCCAATTCCTGTCACAATAATTAAACTACCCCAAACTGTTTCTATCTTAATTTAAGTACGCAGTAGTTTGAAAAAAGAAAAATGAAATAAATGGAATGATTATTTATATGCTTTTGTTTCTAGGCCTCATTAATAAAGGTAGACTTTTAAATTATGTTAACTTTCTGTATTTTCATGCAGCAAGAGTGGGCAGGATAATAAATTCAAATATACTTTCAAGTCCAATAAGAGTTCTGAAAACAACCTAAACGTGCTTTAGATGTCAATAAAGGTCAGTCCTTTTTTCCCCCTACTATAGCATAGCATGCAACCAGGAAGTGCAGAAGAAACTGAAATAGAACATGATGTGAAAGAAGCTGAAATGCTTGACTCGACCAAAGTGTGATACACAACAGTGTCATACTGATGCTGACAACAGCTTTTATGTTCTTCTTCGGTAAGGATAAGACACAGACTTCCTGAGCAGAGTCAGGAAACAACAGTTTCCTATGCCGAGCACGACAGTTGTTATGATTGTGAAACTATTTGTATTAGAAATACAACTCCGAGAAACCCAGAGGGCACAACAAACACGCCTCTTCCCAAATATCTCACTACAGTGGTATTGTTGTCCACCAATACTACCATCACACAATGTATGGGAAGGGGTGTCTAAAAATATCAGGGCAGAACTCCCACAAAGATACACCACTTAGGCCAAAGTATCGGGACACCTGACCATTACACCAAGAGACTTTCATTTGGAGTTTGTCCCCCTGTGTAGCTATAACAGTCTCCACTCTTGGAAGGACTTCAATAAGATTTTGGGGTTTCTGTGGAAATTTGTGTCCACTCGTTCTGCAGAGTAATTCTGAGATCAGGCACTGATGTTGGATGAGAAGGTCTGGCTCATAGTCTGCATTCCACCCAAAGGTGTTGGATGGGGTTTAGGTCAGGGCTCTGTGGGGGCCAGTCAATTTCTTCCACGCCAAATATCCAACCATGTCTGTGTGGGTCTTGCTTTGTTCACTAGGACACAGTCATGCTGGAACAAAAAAGGTTCTTCCCAAAACTGTGTCCACAAAGTTGGAAGCTTGGTGTTGTCCTTGAATGCTGAAGCATAAGAGGTTTAGCCCAAACCATGAAAAATGCGTCCCAATATTTTGTTGATTCCTATAAACACACAATCTTAACCAGTGCCTGAACACTAATACTGAATTCTGAAATGTGACAAGCAATCCCCTTTCATTATATTTATATTCTATCACAACTATTGTCCACTTTGATGACATCAGTGAAACATAAGAAAACTCAGGAATCAACATTGAAATTGTAAGAGGAGGCTTTTTCTGAAGCCCAATATTGTTTTTTGACAATATTGCACATGTTTGTTCAACTCTTCTCATTTGCACTCATTTGCATTTGAGTGTTGAATCCCAGTATGTGACTATGAGTGGGACAATTGCAAGTGTGATGTCACTGCTCAGCTAATCTGCATAAAGTTTGGACAGAGTACAGTAAGCACAGTGTCAGAGGTTTGGCCACTTATAGGCAAAACTAAAAATATTTTCTAGGATAGCACTGTGCACTTTCAGCACCCAATACATCCCCGCTAAATACAAAACACATGCTTTTGCACCCTGAATTCTTCAGGGCAAAGGTACTCACACATTAAGTCTGAATAATTTGTTCCTTTAAAGCTGCTTCTGGAGTTCCAGAGAGGAAACTCATTATGAGAAGGGTGGGAGGAGTTTTTATAAGAATATCCAAGAAAGGCAGACACAACCAGAACTGCTTCGTTTACTACGTTGGCATAGAGGCTGAAAGTTTGGAGAAAACTAGAAATGCGCAACAATGCCATATACTGGTACTGGCTTTAGTCAGGATTGAGCTAATATACTAAACGGTCTGCACTTTTTTCTGTGTATCTAATCCTACAGAAATGTAATTTCTCCAGAACACTAAAACTTGTACATAGTTTATGCATTAGCATTTAAATATACATGTACTTGAAAAATATCAGGTATCGGCATTAGTCTACGATTCCCATATCATTAGGTAAAACCTCATAAGAACAGCTTTGGTAAGATACGCTTTAACAGTTTCATCTGAACTTCTGTACAGTTAAGAGTAAAACAATTTTAATTATATTATATTTAACAATACATTCTGGATTATTTGCTTTTTAAATTACACACACTTTTGAAATTAAGGAGACCAGAAATACTGTTATTTACACAATGAACCATAGAAGAACCACTTTTGCTTCTCTCAAGCACCTTTCAATAGGCAGTTCTTAAAGAAACCACTTTTGTAAATTAGATGAGAGCAAGAATTTCAAATAACATGTCTGTTCTTAAATTGACCTTTTCTTAAAAAGACCTTTTCTATTGTTCAATGTTTCTTTATATATTTTTAAATGTTCTTTAAACACATCTAAATTAAATTGTTCATTTATGGCATCAATCAAACAACCCTTTTTGGCACTTCTATGTATTTAACAAAAATTAAAAGCTTGTGGACTATAGGGACCTGGGATAATGGTATTATAATGGAATGGAAGGAAAGGGGCACCCACATTATTCTCCTGATTTCTGTTGCTCTTCATGAGGGTGATGATGCAGTTGTGGATGAAGAAGGCCAGCGTGAGAACACCAGTCAGCTGAGGGAACAACAACCTGAACTCTACACAAAACCAACACACAGATGAGAAATCAATGTAAGAGAACATTTTTTTTTTTTTTTAAACAAACTACACTGATAACATACTCCAAGTGTATGATATGAGGAACATTTTGCATGTTCTCTAATTATCCCACCGATAATTATCCTTGAAGTTCACACAAAATAGAATCAGGGTTTAAACTCATGGTTTAAGGGATTAATGCTGGCCTGCATTGTTCAGTATTCTCCAAGTATGCATGAGCTGACCTATGCAGATTATTTACATGGCTTGACCCAGTTCACCAACTGACCTGAAAAATGCAAAATATCAAGATACAAACAGTGCACTGGTAATACAGCCCACTCCTACAGTGTGTAGGAGCCTGAATGACCATCCATAACATTCCTGAATATGAATACGTAATGCAGCATCGTGTTTAAGTAGAAGCTGTTGGATTGATATCTGGGGGTTTAGGAGGCCAGGCCAACGCCTCGGAATGTTTGTTATGCTCCTCAAACCATTCTGGAAGATGTTGTGCATTGTGCTAAAAGAGGCCTGTGCCTTTAGAGAATGCCAGTGCCGGAAAGGGGCACACCTGGTCTGCTGCAGCGTGATACATGACAAAAATAATATCCACATGAATGCCAGCATACAAGGTTTCCTAAAACTCTGCTAACAGCATCATGCTGCCACCATCAGCTTGTCTTCCTTTCATGACCCTATAGCCAGTTTACAGGTTGTCCTTTCTAGGATGATTTGTGGTAGGTAATAACCACAGCATGCTGAAAACATCCCTGCTGTTTTAGAGATACCGTGACCCAATGGTCTAACCACCACAGCCATCTCTTGATGGGTGATCAATGTTATTCACTTCTCCTGCAGATTTACTGTTGTGGGCGATTTGTGTAACTTTAAAACAGTTTATGCTGTCAGTTCATAGATTAATAAAAAAAATTACAAATGACGTGGTTAAATGAAATACAGTCACTAAAAAATTAGGATAAAAGGTTTTTTTAATTATGGGATTGCATTGCATTTGTGGTAAGTTGACATAAAACACACTTTCTTATTTATTGTTACCACTGACCTCAATTTATTACAATCAGCCTTGATTATGGGGTAAAATGTAACATTTGAATCACTCAAGTTGGGTGCTTGGATACGTTTTAATTTGTGGCAAAGACTTTTAAGTTGTTTGTAAACAAAATATTCATCTTGAGTATTTTTTTTTTTAAACAAGACAAAACAAATATATGGTGTGCCCTGCATAAATTACAAGGATGTGAGAAAAAAAAAAACTAGGATGGGTTTCTAGAATGGAGTCTATAGAGGTACTTGACACTAAAAAATAAGCCTAATCATCTGCAGATGTGTTATGAGACAATAATCTGTGTGGCCTCAATCGAGCTGTATAAAATGCTTTTCTTTATTGATCCAATGATCAAATCTTTGTGGCAGATTCCAACCTCTGAACAGCAATGAGTGATTTTTACTAGACAAAGTTTTTAGTTTTACGTTCAGCAAAGTTTACTTGGTCCCTACCAACACTCACAATGAACTAAGCAACTCATGTAAAACATGTAGTCTGATGGTTAGGGGCAAAACATGTGGAACTAATTAATGATGAGTCCTAAATGTATCTGCATTGTAACATGAACCCATACTTTCTCTGTTGTGCAAGACTGGTTAACAGTGAGTCACTGCTAACTGGAAAGCTGCTTTGTCATTTACCTGGAACGAAAAACTCAGTGGAATGAAACCAGTGGAAGTCCAGATGAAATCCAAGTCGAATGGCTTTGAGAGTGACCAAAACGATCAGGTAGACCACTGAAACTGTGCCTGTGAGGAACAAAAAAGACATCTTACACAATGATCTGATCATGTGACTCACCTTACAAACAAAACATTCATCCAAACAACCCACAGAGGTCCAGTCAATGTGCATCATCATGGAAGTATAAACAAATCAGTACTGCACAGGAGAACACAAACCGTTTTGCAAAAAGACAAACATATTGAGTAGGTCTTGTGCAGTTGGTGGGAAATAAAAAGATATACAAAATATATGACCACAGGATGAAAGGTGGCTCAGCTCTGGTTTATGATAAACATCAGTATTCAAACTAGCTGGTATTTAAATATTTTTCCATGGCAGAAAATGGACACAATAGCAGGTTATAATTTTAAAAAAAGTATATAATACACACATTATATATTATTACATATAATAAAAATAAAACTGGACAGACCTAAATCAAGTAAAAATGGAAATGACCCAAGATCAAAGTGTGCTGTATCTTAAGTTAAGGTACACATTTGGATTTTAAAAGATTATGATGTACCTTTATTGTGCATTTATGAGGTTTGTACCTTTAGAGAGTACAGTACGTTATAATCTGACCGTACATTTTAAAATGTGCTAAGAATGTCAGTGGCCCTCAGGTTAATATAGAGCACTCAAGAGTGACTGTTAAGTCAGTGTCTCACCTAAGAACGTGAATCTGGCGAAGAACGAGGCTGAGCGGAAGTTAAGCAGCGGCAGCAACAGAACAATGAGGTAGAAGGGGATGGTGTTGGTTTTACTCCACCAGTGGTCGAACACATCTGTACCTGTACTGTTGTCACTGACATAATGCAGGGAAATACTACGGTTCCTGTCTGGATCCAGATCTGGGTACGGACACACCACTGGAACAGAGTAGGTGAAGAGAGAGTTATGGCCATGCTCTTAAATTAAAGCTTTCTAGAATATACAGCAATGGAAAAATTGAGAGACCACTTTTCCCTTTTTTCTGTTCAGTGTGTGTGTGTGTGTATAAAATGCACACGTTGCTATTCTTTTCTGAAGTAGTGCAGTGTGAGCTGTGTAAAAAAAAAAAAGAGATGCCTTCATATGTGTTGTGCCTTCAGTAGTGTGTGTAGAGCGGCTTTTCTATGTGCTGTATTCCAGCAGCTTCACTCCTGATTCAGTTTTGGGATGAAACAGAGTCACACATGCTCTTAACATTAATATTTAACAAAATTAATTGTTGTGATTGTATAACCATAGGGAGAGTGTTGGGTAGTTTAACATTTTTAAGGTATAATACATTATTTATATGTAATATTTGTACAATATTTGTACATTTTTCTGTTTGGAATTTTGAAATGAGGTCCATAATGCATTAGTGTCAATAGTGTCCTGCACATTTTACACAGACACACTCCCACAAATTACAAAAGCCATTTTTTTCATGGTTGTATCTCCTTTATTTTTTAAAGGAATCAAAAAAGCACTCATAGGTCAAAAAACAAAGAAACATCCTGGAGAAACACCAGGCTATCACTGAGCAGACAGAAAGAAGGAAACAGTTCCACACACAGTCATATCTAGGGACAATTTATTATCTCCAGTTCAACGGTGGGAGTTTAAACCGGAACTCCCTATGGACAGAAACCCAGTTACAGCATTTGGCAGACACTCAAATGCTTAGGAGAACTCTTTGTTAATGAGGTATGAGTGTAAATAACCTTTTTAAATTTCCCCTACAAAATCCCCTACAAAAAGATGTTAGGAAGAACTATGTTATGCAAAGGTTAAGCACTGTGCTAGGTACTGCTAGGCACTGCTGAGGTACCCTGAGCAGGGTACCGTCCCCACGCACTGCTCCCCGGGCGCTGTGTTCGTAGCTGCCCCCTGCGTCACTTGGTGAAGGGGTTAAACGCAGAGGGTGAATTTCGTGCTGTTCACACTGTGTGCTGTGGTGTGTTCACATATGACAAATGGTCACTTTCACTATAGTTAAAAAGACATGCTAAACCTGGCAGGAAATCCAAACCAGAAAACAAAAAGCACTCACCTCTTTCTGTTCCATTCGTCCCAAACTCCGAATCGGACATGTTGACATTGTGAACGTAGTCTGGAGGAAGGGAGGAAGGATTTCTTTCATTATTCATCACAGTAATGGAATCACTATCAGGGAAACATCACATAAACAGAATGCTAATCACCATGGCCACTTACTGTAGATGAATTTTCCCGTGTTGAACAGGAAGTTGGACATTAGCACCCAGTAGACCACCATAGCCCCGATTAATGACACCAGAGAGAAGAACAGACTGGACCACTGTCCAAACGCCCCAAAGTAATATCTACACACATCTGGAAACTCCCAGTCCGAGGTATCTACACACGCTGCAATCAAAAGACATCATGTTTAATTATTGTGCCTGCTTCTTAATAATTTTGGTATTTAAGCACATTAACAGAAAACAGTCTTTACAAATAAATCACTGCCTGCCCGGCACTAAACGTCCCTAAAAACACCATGGGCTAAAACGAAAGTTCTATGGATTTATTAGCATCCGAGTTCTTCAAATTACATATGAAAACCATGATATACAACAAAACACTGTGAGAACTGTCATTTCTTTTTTAAAGTAAGGTTGTGATGGTAAACAATAAGATAATTATTTAGCTTTTTTCAAGGCTCTTGCCAGAACATATTTGCTGCATACAGAGGGTTTTCAGTCATGCTTTTGATATCACAAAAGCGTAAGGGTCTTCTATCCCTGCAGCCACGTGCTGACAGCAGGAAACAGCTCAGCAATGAGTGCACTGTAATGTGTCAACAGTGACACAGACCTGCTAAAAGAGCCTCTCCTCTTTCTGTTTCCATGTGCTCTAGAGAAGTGCGCACTATGCCAATTCAATCTCAGAAACAAAACCTGAGATCACAGTCACAATTCAGACTGAGAGAACACTGACAAGTCATAACGTAAGTAAAAAGGGTGGGCAATATGATGTTATCATCATAAATTACTTGCGTTTTTCCAAGTACAGTCATAACATTAATAACCCCTGCCTAACATTGCATTGATCCCTTTGTGCTGCAAAAACAGCTTTGACCCATCAACATGGACTACACAAGCGCTCTGGAGAGTGTGCTCTGGTTTCTGGCACAAAGATGTTAGCAACAGATCCTTTAAGTCCTATAAAAGGCAATGCAAGGCCTTAATGGATCAGACTACTTTGACCAGCACCTCTCACAGATGCTGAACTGGATTGACATCTAGGGAATCTGGAGGCCAAGTAAACTCCTTTTTTTATAAAATCCTTTTATTTTGAAAGTTTGTTGCTTTTTCTGCAGCTCTATGTCTCAGCTGGTTTTCGCAGGTTCAGGCTTCCCAGTACTTCTATAATATGGACAAAAGTATTTGGACGCCTAACATACACCAACTGGGACTTTAATGACACTGCATTCAGATACTTAGACTTTCATTTGGAGTTGGTCCTCCTTTGCAGCTGCGGTCATAATCTGGACTCTGAGTGCAACTTGTTTTTCTATAACAAACTAGATAAAATGTGAATGCCCTGCAGTAGCAAATAGCTTTGGTTTGATATTTGATGTAATTACATTGATGTTTAAGTTGAGTTATACAGAAACATTTTAATTGTAACTGTGCTAAAGGGAAACGGATGTTAAAAAGCTTATCTGTTTTAAATTGTTTGCAAACCAAATGTTAGTGCCCTTTTTTCCCCTATGTAGCAGTACTTTAAAAAAAAGTGTGCAATTCACTGCCTTTAAATTATTTAATTTTGCATATAACAAACCATGAAAACCATGCAGTTAAATTAAAAAATTTCATCGTTAATAAATATACTTGCCCAAGGGCTGTAGTTGGTCTTAAACAAGGTTTAAGTGGGTGTTACGTGTCAGAGCATGATCCACATGGCCCAGAGTATCACAGTGCCTAAGCCAAGCTTATCTTTATTTTTTTTTTTTAATGGTACAATGTGGCACTGCTGATGTGTTAGCTTGTTCATTCTAATCTGTTCACAAAACCTCAGGAAAAAAACCTAAATGATGTAATGAGTGATGTTTTCGTCAAAATCCAGTCATTGTGGGGAGAACTGTGCAGCTGACTTACGGATTGATTTAGCGGACTTGAGCACTCTGTAGCAGCAGTAAAGAGTCAGTAAACCCATTAGGATGACGATGAGAATCCCTAAGGTGAAACCAGCCTGGAAATCAAAGAAATGGAAGTGGGGGAGGTTGAGAGACACAGACTGTAGAAGTAAATAAAAAAAACAAAAGAAAAAAGAGGAAATAAAAAGAAACAAGATAAACAAAACTATACCTGCTTAATTCCCCATGGTATGCTCAATATAGATGTCCCCATCATCGTATTCCATATAGCAAATCTACAGGCAAACAAAAATGGCTTGAGTAACACCAAATTATAACAGATTTAAATGACAACAGGTTGTTGCAACAGGCCTAAAAGGGAAGAAGTATAGGATCCATGTTTGTGACTTTAGTTCAATTAGGACATTAAGGTGTTTGAAAGTCATTTATACATACATGGTGACAATGCTGGGGTTTTTGGCATCACCATCTTTTCCATGTACTTTGAATGCTGTTCCAAGGGGGCTATAAATATAGATTTCCTCAGGTGGAGGGATAACATGGTCTGGAAGAGTCTACAGAAGACAAGCACAAAAAATATTACCTTGTGATATACATGTGGTCGTCTGTTGCAGACAGGTCACTTAGAAGCGATCCACATAATTCTTATGTAAAGCATGTGGAGGATTTACATTCAAAAAGAGAACCAGAGCAAATCTGTTTTTTCAGCTTGATTTGAACACTTAAGTGCCTGTTTTCCAAATCAAAGGAAAAATAAATTTAGTTTATACTGTGAAATGCTGGTTATAAACACTGACTACAGAAGGCTGAGATAAGAAAAAAGGGGATTATCTTTAGACCTCAGCCATACAAAGCACTCATTCACCCGGTAGGCAAAGTCTTGACAGGATCATTTTCAAGATTTAACCATCTAGGGGTGTGTAAACACATCTGAAGGTAGCAATTCAACTGCACCGATGTGGAATATCAATTACAATAGTATTCTTTATCAATATATTCTGTGGAAGTAAAAACAATTCTGAATGAACATAATTGCCAGTGGCCAAAGTCACTCATATCCGTGCCCGTTTCCCCGCAACGACTGACTATTCACTTATTGTCTAATATAGCTAACATAATTGCACATTGATTTTTGTACCCGTTTGTTTTCTTTTCAAAATTTAGTCAAATCATTGTGGGGTTGAATATTTACACCCCTAATAACCACAGGCTTGCAAAGTACTGCGGCATAGATTGATTTGTGAAATATGTAGCTGACGGGTGTAACAGGTTTTGCAGTGAGGAGGGTCATGCAGAGTACCAGTAGTTTGTCTGAAGAGGCAGTCAGGCGGCTGTAGTAGTGCAACCTGCTGTTCAGCACTGATGCCTCAGAAGAAACTCGCTCCTGAGCCGAGTCCTCCACTATGTTCTTGGGCTCCACATGGAAAGGCCTGATAGGGCAGAGTGATGAGAGATCATGTGAGATTTCCCCCATGTATGCCTAGCTATTTAAATCAGAGCTTACTAGGTTACTCAATTACTGCTTTAATGATAATACTTGATAGAATATTATAGTTCTAATGTGCTGCCTGGCTGTAAGCTGATTTGATCATTCTCACTTTGGACCTTTTTCTATATTTTAAGAGTACACGTGTCTCTGTGACAAACAAGTCAGATCTGATGGGCACTGAAGCATCTCACTAAGCACAAACTGCAACCAGCTGCTCCCTGTGAAGGTAACATTTACAGCCATCTAGAGCTGCGATAATATACACGCGAAACATTTCAGCATGTAGGTGCGGGCACACCACACAATCAGAGCTTAAGAGCGTTCTCAGAACACAAGGGCACAGACACTTTCAGTGGAAGTTGCAGTTAGGTGAGCTAAAAATAACAGCAATTAAAGAGCTGTGGGGTGTTCTTCTGAGGACATGACTGCAGGATAAGTGACTCATTTTGATCAGTATTTGTGAAATACCAAACGGGATTAATTAAAATTGGCATGTTCGTCATGTTGAAGCAAGACCTTGGATGGGAATGAGCAGCAGCATTTCCAAACTCTCCCCACCCCGACTTTTACCTGCCTCAGAAATTAAATACAGTGTGAAAACTATAATTTAATAGCTGTTCTAAATTATCCAGGGCTCTCCAGTCCTGGGGGGGCTGGGGGCGGTGTCCAACATCTTCTCTATGGCTTATGTATTGTTGGGTAGGTGTTGGCTAATTATTATTTGCACAGTTGTTGTATAGATGCTCTGACTGCAGTATCTCGGTTAAATAGTGGACACGGATTAAAACTGTTTTCAGGTAAGAAACAGTTGTGGACTTCTTAAGCACTGATGTACGTCGCTCCGGATAAGAGTGTCAGCCAAATGCCGTAAATGTATACATACTTTGGTGACTTCAGTGGTCAAACACTTGGGTTGGCCCACTTTCTTGATTCAATAATTGTGTTTTAAGAGAGTAACCACCAAACTCAGCTGGGCACTGGCTCTCCATACTGCAGTTGTTGTTGTGCACTGAAAGGTCAGTTGAGACTGATATCTTTCAAATACTTCACGTGCTATAGTCTGAAAAGTGTACTACAATTTATAACCAGCTTGATGCAGTATGGCCCATCAGAGATGCCCATTACAAAGGTCTGCTTAGTAAACAGGAAATAGGGTGAATAAACAGTGTTCAGGTTTACATTTTAATACACTTACATCCTCACATCCAAGTATATCTGAGAGAAAAACTACTCCACTGCCTCTAACCTTTAGCGTTAGACCTTTATTTTTAACCTGGTATGGAGGTGACATTCATGTGACAGGTTTTGTACTGTCATTGTATAGATATCACAGCAGCTATCTTAAAGACAATATAACTTGTGTCTAAGAGGGCATTTGCAACTATATTATTTATATCTTCTAGCACTAAAGATTTTAGCACTTAGTACACTCCTCTGGTTATCACACTGTTTCCTCATTTTGGATAAAAACATCTGCCAAATGTATGTAATTATTTGCACTAAGACACAGCGTGATTAATTATACATTTTCTTTACAAATTTTACACACATCTTTCCCCTTGTCCCAATCATTACAAAGGCACAAGTGAGCTGCAAGGCCAGCACAATAAGAGACAATTCCAGTTGACATAGACTTCACTCCATAAGCTTTTTAGCTAAACTAACTACAAAAGCAATGTTGTAAAATTTTGAAAAACTAAACTGGCTCATCATACAGTGAGACACTGTAAATCTGAGTTTCCTCTGAACAGTCCTTCAAAAAAAAAAACTAGCCAACATATGTAGTGAACATTATGCAATTTTAGACAGCATTATACCTTCTCTGTCTGGAGTCCAGGGAGTCTGTTTGGTCTGCGTAGTGTTCTCCGGCTTGAGCTGAGCCCAGTAATGGTTTCCAGTCCTCCTCCATGGTCTTATCCGATTCAGTGCGTCACTTGAAAATCATCACCTGTGCAGACAATAAGCAGTCACAAACACTCTTCAGAGTAATAGCAAACTGCCCAGAATAGACCCATTTAAGAGACTGAGGCCTCGAAATACCTTCACAAGAATCTGTCTGCAAACATGAAACATCACACTCATACGTGATGTTGCTTGACCTACGAAAATGCCATTTTACTTTAAAAAGTGGAACAAACCCGGCACTCCAGTGAAAAAGCCAGATGTCACTGTGTTCTCCCTTTTTGAATGTGAGGGGCAGTGCAAGTGTTCTGCGAGGAAAGATATGGCATCCCTGCATGTGAGCATGACTTATAGCGGTGAAGGGTGAAAGGGAACTTCACATCTACCTAAATCATGGCCCGACCCTTGAGGCCGGCAACACAACAGCCTGCCAAATTCACTAGCAGGGTGACCGGTAAATGTAAGACACTTCTTTTCCACCTTGCACTCTCTAAGATAAGTTGGGAAGGATTTTAATGAAGGCACATGAAATTGTGTTTTGTTTGAAATCCTGCAGATTTTCTGCCTCAGCTGAAGTCATATAAAGCCAAGCCAAAGTCATGTGGCGGCAATAACCATTCACAAGATTATGAACATGAATGAGGAAACATTTTTGCTGCCACTGCAATAGCATCGAGACAACCAGGCGAAACTCTTAGAAATACTCGTCTTAAAACAGACTAACAACTTTATAGAGCCAGCTCTTATCTTGGTCAGTCACATGGAGAGGCCACAAAGGTTTTTTAACTTCATGCAGAAGAACATGAAGGCTGCTGAATCAGACTTTTCAGTAAAGAGAAGTTTCTTGAACTTGCTTGATCAGCTGAAAGCTCTCTCATCCATATGCGATCCATAAACCAGAGCATCTCATTGGGTTGAAAAAAGATTTTTTTAAAAATACAAATCAATCAGCTTTATGCACACAGAAACTATGAAATGTGTATTTAAATAGGTGCGAACACAGAAATGTCTGTTCTGCCTGGTGATGTGGTTAGCTAAACAAGAAATGTCACGCCAAAGTCTTTAGGATCTCTCAGCAATTATCAAGCCGAAAATACAGATGTTATCACACTTTCTTTGTTTATTATCGTTACCTGTGAAGAAATCATGCTGTAGTCACTTACCACCCAAAGAGAAGCAGACGCGACCGATTATTTTGCCAGGCAATGTTACTTTGAAACTGAACCGTGTCGTGATCACACGCCGGTTAAAGTTCTTGTCGGACTTGTAGTTGAACGTGTCTCCCAAACACGAACCACAAGCGTTTTGTAAGAACACGCAATAAACTACAATACCCACAATGCATCGACAGTGCGAGATTGCCCTTTATTTCGTTCCGGTTCTGTTCCAAATTTAAACGATTTTAGTCTCTCTTCCACTAGACCCTAAGTGCGCTTTCCAGGCAAGTGGCAACCAGCAGCACTTACACTTAAGGTTCAAGGTTACTTTATTGTTATCAGTAGCCATGTAGACCTACATTGTATGGCACTATACAAACACAGGACTACAGTGTGAAGAGGATGAAAAACCTTCCAGAATTATAAAATTGCACCACATGTACATTTATTATTTTTTCATGAGCATACTGGAAACTATAGAAACATAGAAACTACACTGAGTAAGTGTAAAATGATGACAAGACAAGTGGCAGGACATGAGGGGGCAGTAAAACAAAGGTGCAGTAACCCCAAACCTAGATTTAAACTAAACTTGCCACAGAAAAATGGCACAGGACTGGTTCTGACTGACCTAAAACAATGATTTTTGAACATAAGGTAATCCCAGGCACCACTGAGGCACTATTGAGCAAGGTACTATCCCTACACCTGCTCTGTGCTCCCTACAGTGTGCTCCTGGCCGCCCACTGCTTCATACCGGGGCAGCTGGCCTGATTGTCAGGAAATTGCCCATGTGATCAGAAGGTTGTGAGTTTGAATCCCAAGACAAAGAAGTTCACAAATTTGCATTGTTACAGCATCAAGGTGGACAATGCAAAAGAAAAAATTTAGAAGCAGCGAAGCTGTATAACCAAAAAAATGGTTTGTATAGTTATACTTGAGACAAACATCTAGCCAAGCTTTACATTTTTATTACTGCCTATATTTCTATGACAATTTTATACTTATATCAACAATCAAATTGGAATTTTTGTTAAACTCAATAGGCACGTGACATCAATACACATTATTTAATACAAATAATTATAAAACTCACTATACGATGTTTTAATTTATTTTCAGATTTGTGCTCAGGCAAATTCTGAGAACATATGAACCAACAGAAATTGAGACCAGGTTCATTAATGGGTAAAATGCGAGATCCCGATTACTCTCCTGTAATCTGTATTTAAATTAGGTAAGAGTTGATCGGTGTTTTTTTATCAACAAGTTTTTTTTTTTTAAATAAAATTATTATTTAAGTATGCGTGTATGTAAAATAGGCAATAGTATTATCAGTATTATCAGTGCTTCTTTGTCTTTAATTATTATCCATTTCTAAGGAAACCTCAGTTAGAGACTGCACTGGGACACGAGGTGTTAAATAACTAGCTCCAGCATCAGTTTCCCGCCCTGCGTGTCCTTTCTCTCCTCTTTTCAAGCATTCTTTCCTTCCATCTGCTCTTTTCAACGTTGAAGGGACTCTCTTATAAAACACACGACCGTGAGTGATATTTTGAAATGTTTGCAAAGCAAATGGTAGTAATGTTTCTTTAAAAAGCCAATTTTTAAAATTACATTTGACCCGCATTTCGGTAGTTGCTAGCTAACCTTAGCTAAGCTAGCTTTCATGTAGCTTTTGAGTTTCGTAATGCTTTTATATCTATTTATATTTGTTCCAATTAGTACTGAAACGGTTATGATATGCATATGAAGAGTAAAATGTTTAAAACGTTTACATTTTATTTTCTCAGGTCGAACTTGTCGTTTGCTAAGTCAAAGCTAACTTTAATAAAGTTCAGTAGTTTATTGGTTTAATCGTTTATTGGTTCTAATGACAACTTATTCACTGAATACATATATATGAATAAATAAATTGGTTTTATATTAAATAATGTTAATAAAATAGCTTATAATGGTATGCTATATTAGAAAAGCCATATAAGCTACACGAACCTGAAGTAGGCTATTCCGTTTGTAGAAAATGAGCGGTTGTGCCTTAAAATCTACAGATTTGCGAGGTACATTTAAATTTTAAGATTTAGTATAACGTGTCTAGCTATAGTTTAACGTGTACTTAAAACCTAATCTATTATGTTAAAAGTATTGGGACACACGCGTTTTTCAGGGTTTGGAGTAGGTCCCTTACTACAATGAAGAGCAATTTGAATGCTTCACCATACCAATACATTGGACAACGACATACTTCGATTTTTGTGGACACCGTTTGGGGAAGAACCTTTTCTATTCCAGCATGACTGTGCCAGAGTGCGGAAACCAAGGTCCCGAAAGACATGGCTGTATGACTTTGGTGTGGACGAACTTGTCTGGCCCACACAGAGCCCTGACCTCAGCCTCATCCAACACCTTTGGGATGAACTGGAACGGAGATTGCATGCTCTACAGAATGAAACGGGTGCAAATTCCCACAGAAACTCCAACAGCTTATGGAAAACTTCTCAGTAGCGTGGATGATGTAGCTTCAAAGGGGGACCCAAGTCCATATTAAAGTCTATGTATTTGAATGCAGAAGTCCACTTTGGTGTGACGATCTGGTGTCCCCAAACCTTTGTCCATATTGTGTGTTCAAATTAGTGTGCTACAGTGAGTTGTTGGACACACCATGTACTAGATAATATGTAAATATACCAAAAAAAAGAAAATATCTCAATTCTTTTTTCCATTTCAGCTCACGTCAACTCTGATCAGTTATGGATGACTGGGACGAAGAGCAGGTAAAGCGTATGGATGAAGTTTGTTCATTACTTGAAAGTAATTACACGTGCAGAGGCCTTGCCTTGGTGCCTCTGACCTTGAGACATGGCTAGTCCAGATGAGTTGCGTAATGTGAGGAGCAAAGCACAGAAATACTAGCCAATGCTTGGGAAGCAATTTTCTGTGTGGATGTTTTTAAATATCAGTTTTCATTGTCAAATAATTTAAACAGTTGTCTTGTACCCAGCACCCTGCGTATCAGCCAAGACAAGTTTTGTGTCTGAAGAGTCTAGTTTTACACTGAAGCTACAAGGTTAAAAAGTAGTGAAAATGGATGTCACCCGAAATATGTTTGCATGAGTTCTACTGTCTTGTCCATTGCTCTGTACCTAAAGCAACAAGATGTCTTGGTCAATTGAAAATGGGGCAAAGGTGGAATTGTGTGGGGTGCTGTGTGCAAAATTGACATTCACAATATTTCATAGGGAAGGTGCTATTTATTTTTGAATGCACATGTGGTACTCTGACATGTCCAACTATGCAAAGTCACTATTCAAATGCAGTGGTGTTTAACAGATTCGTGTCCGATTACAAAGAAAAAACATTTGGTACCTCCTTGTGGGAAGTACAGGTTTAATTTACTAACTCATTCTTACAGCTGATATTGGATCTTAAGTTTATCTTGTTGACTAAAAAAAAAATGTCTATTTGGTTTCACCCACAGAGCCCTGTTGTGAGCAACTCAAGTTTTGGTAAATCCATTTCACTAAACTTGCATATAAGACTGAACCACATATTGCTGACCAAACAGAGAGACGCTGAACAAATGATTATTCTAATACGGTTTACTTTTTATGTCGATCATAAAAATGCCCACCTTCATAAGATATGTAAATATATAGATATCGTATGCAGTTGTATGCTCATTGTTGATGTCCCTGCGGCAAATCAGGGATACGTGTGAATAAAAGGTAATCATTTTAAATTGTTTTAACTAGAAAAATCTGGGAGCTCATGGAACAATGGGGACCAGCAGAACGTCAGCATCAATGGTATAGTCTAATCATTAAAAATAAAGATTGTTGTTAGATGTTTAACTGTGCTTTTGATGAAGGGCTGGAACACTATTTTGGGTTGTAGGCAATGAGGGAAACTCTTGGAAAAGTGGCAGTGGTGGTTTTGGACATCGAGATGGAAGCAGAGGTAAGCAAGATGGTGTTATGAAGCCTGCTGAACAAAATATGAGACGGTATGTTTAAAAATATATTGTCAAATCATCCAGAAATGTTTTCAACTTCAGGTCGGGGCTTTAGGGGAGGTGGCAGAGGTTTTAAGAGCTTCAGTTCAGGTAAACCTTCCCAAACTGTATTTTTTGTTGTTTTGCATATTATTTCATGCAAGTAACAATGCTGCATTGTGTGTTTGTACAGGGATTGATAACGGCAATAATGAAGGTATGCCTTGGTTATCTAACCATACCTGCAACTTTCTTCTGCATCTGAATGATGTGCTTACAGTGTCCCGTGTTGTCTTATAGATAATGGAGGCAACACCTGGAGAAGTTCTGGAGGAGATGGCAGTGGGTTCAGTGAAAGAGGTGGCAGAGGCAAGTAATCAAACAGAGATCAGATACTGTGTCAGGACTTGATGCTGCCACTAACTGCTTCTGTTAAAATCTCATAGGGGTAGGAGGAGCCAGATCCAGGGGGGGATTTAGGAGTTCATTTCATTCTGGTAATTTTTTTTGTTGTTAATCACTCATTTATATATTACGTATATTAAGAATTTGAAAAATATGTTCTCTCCCTCCTTCTCCTGCAGAGGCTGGTGAAAATGGCAATGATGGTAAAGGGCTTCTCTACTCTAACAAATTCTTTTAAGGAAAATATAATTTTTGTGTAGTCTTAAAATTAGCATTATTACAGGTTTCAAAAGTGATTTTGGAGGCAGAGAAGGTCGTGGGGGCAGAGGAGGCCGTGGAGGTTTCAGACAAGGTTAGTTCATGGCTTATATAGGCTATTAAGTCTAAGTTTATATTGAATTTTATTGAAATTATATATAGGCTTTGAAATCTTGCCTGTAAAATCTAGAAATCTTCTATTCAACAAAATATTAAACAATAAGATCTTGTAGATATTTTATCAGGGATTTTTGTTTGTTTTTGTTTCTTTGTTTTTAGGTGGAGACAAAGATGGCGAAGATGGACGAGGTTTTGGTGGGCAGCGTGGTAGAGGCGGTGATTATCTTGAAAAATTAATTGTGTTTCTCATGCCTTGCATTCATTGGACGGGCAGAAAGTTGAGCATAAATGACAAGCTGCTGTATATTTTGTGTTGCATTGTTATGTGATGACATTGCTTATTTAATTCAGGGTACAGAGGGGCAGATGAGGCGGTCTTTTCCAAGGGTGAGTTATTTTTCCCTGTAGAAGGTTACTTGGTGTAACAGTAGGTTTAGTGGGTGTAACAGTTGCTCCGTTTTTGTTTACTTTTCATTGATCAGGGCCAGTGATGAGTAAAGAAGGGAATGAAGATGATGTTAACGCAGGTAAGCTATTCCCCACTCCTTCGAGACTTTGTGTAAAAGTCAGTTGCATCTACCAAACCCATTGTAAGCAAAGCCCATAACTAAAACTGTTATTTCATACCCTTTTGTTGTCTCATACTCAAAGGGCCTAGGGTCATCTATGTACCTCCTCCACCACCAGAGGAAGAGAGCTCCGTCTTTGCCCACTATGAGACTGGCATAAACTTTGACAAGTATGATGACATCCTTGTGGACGTTAGCGGAAGCAACCCTCCAAAGGCCATTATGGTATGTGGTGTGGTATTTATTCACCCATCTGTTGTGGTTTTACATTATGTATTGCCTCAGTACTGTGTGTTTATGTATTCCCTCTAGACATTTCAGGAAGCAGGTCTTTGTGAGTCGCTGAGTAGAAATATCACCAAGTCAGGTTATGTGAAGCCCACACCTGTTCAGAAACACGGTATTCCCATAATATCTGCTGGAAGAGATCTAATGGCCTGTGCGCAGACTGGGTCAGGGAAAACGGTGAGCACCTCATACTGCCTGCATGGTTAATGTCCAGCATCATTTAATCCACTCCTTCATTTGATTTATCTGAATTATGTTCACAGCCCGAAGACCAGGGTAGTTCATTTTAAGATTAGGCTGATCTGTGCTGGGAAATAAAAAGAATGCTCTGAACATTAAAATCTACTCACAGAAGTAAGGGATATTTGGGTAAAATTTACTGAAAACTTAAAAAGTGCACACTACAGTGACGTATCATGAAAGTAGAGCATTTAAGTGGAAACATGCAATGGTGATTTTCTCATCTCAATTTAGTGAAACAAAAGCAAACGGTGGTGAGTAAAACGCAACAAAAATGGTCAATTTCTCAATAATGTCATGTGCCCTTGAGTATCGGTTACAGCTTGACAACGACGTCTCATTATTCTGTTCACAAATCAACTTATTGGCTGCAGTGGCTCTTCTTGAAGGGTGGCCCTCAGATCATTGAGGTTCTAGGGCCGGGGTACTCAACTGGCGGACTCCGGTCCGGATCCGGACCCAAAGGCAATGACATCCGGACCGAAACAAACATCTCTCTACTTTTTTAATAGTGATCCAAGCAGGATAGTGATTTCTGGATGTTTCCAATCACGTGTCTAGCTCGCGCCCAACCAAAAATGCCTTATCAGTGGTTGTATATAACATCACTATGACAACTCATTATAGCCGCGAGCGCCAGGTCTGCGAGCGCGGTTCCCCTCCGCGCGAGTCTGTCGGTCACAGTCGCGAGAAACACACCAGCAGTTCAGCAAGCAACGGATGTCGTGCTCTAAACCTGACAAAAAGCGAAAGGTGGATTTAAAAAAGAGTGGACTGACAAATACGCGTCTGTGCTGCCTGCGGGGAGCACGACATTAATGAGTTTAATCTGCACTGAGACAGTCGCCCTCGTCAAGAGTGGAAACGTAAAAAGGCATTATGAGACAAAGTGGTCACTTCCAACAGAATTATCCACAAAACTCTGAGGTAAGGACCAGAAAAATAAGACAAATGCAAGCATCATACCAAGCAACACGCACTATGATGGTCAGGTCAGCCACACAACAGGAGCGTGTAGCTGAAGCTTGGGTTATAGACGAGCACAACAAACCTTTCTCTGACGCAGAAATCATGAAGGAGTGCATGAATGAAGTAGCAATCGCTCTGTTTGAGGGATCTCAAAAAGATGACATCATACAAAAAATAAACCAAATAGCCCTCTCTGATTCCACCGCTGCAAGACGAACTGAAATACTTGCTGATGATTTATTGGACCAAATGAAATCTGTTGTTAAAAACACATTTCATTGACTTTGGATGAATCCACAGATAACACTGACGCCCAGCTTCTGGGGTTCGTCAGATTTGTTGATTGAGAGAAGGGGGAATTCTTTGAAGATGTTTTAGGCCTCACATGGGCATACAAGAGGGGATGACATTCATGAAGCAGTGATGGACGTGTTGAGAGACAAAGAGATAGACCTGAAGCGTGTTGTTTCTGTTACTACTGATGGAGCCCCCAGTATGATTGGGAGAGAGGGGGATTAGTGTCCCGCTTAAAGGTTCATCACCCTGACCTCATTGCATACCACTGCGTCATTCATCAGATGGTTTTG
>JBBPDB010000036.1:4151202-4161867 GCA_037974465.1 Brachypetersius altus | reverse complement strand
GTGTGTGTGTGTGTGTGTGTGTGTGTGTGTGTGTGTGTGTGTGTGTGTGTGTGTGTGTGTGTGTGTGTGTGTTTAGTCTGGCCCATTCACACTGGAGTTTTCGGACTGCTACAAAATACATAGCAGCCAATCAGAATAATAATCATTTATGTCTGTGTTTGTGTGTGTATGTGCACGTGCGTGTGTGTGTCTTAATGGCACAGAAATGGCCAATTTCATTCTAGGATATAAAGATTGGTTGGAAAATAGTTCATTTGGAATTCAAATAGCAGATACATTTAGAATATGGGTTCTTGACCAGTGAGGTTTTGAAACATGCTTGTTGATCCATTTATCATACATTGTTCACATGGTTTAGGCTGTACAGGCCTGATCGCTCCTCAAACTCTCCCTGCACTCGTGCAGCTCAGTGGGCTCGGGGAGAACACTAATAGCTCTGTGCTCTGTGCACGGCCAAATTGTTGCTCTCACACAGCAGATGTAGCATATTTATAAATTTCCACTGAAACTTTGTGGTGTAGGAGGAGTTTGCATGCTTTTGTGGTTAGAGATTTCACCAGAGCAAAACTGGCAGAGAGAAAACATAGTAAACAGAGAGGAAGGGAAGCTGAGGGAGATCATATCTCAGCTGCTTCTTCAAGCTGTTATCTGGAGATGAATAATTTGCTATAATTTTTATATATAATAAATAATAATGCCTTGTCTTATTTCTCTTAAATTTTATCATTTATAATGTGATTGATTACATTTATAGCTAATCACAAACATGAAACATACGTATAAACGTGTATGTGTGTATGTGTGTTTGCGTGTGTGTGCGTGTGTGTGTGTGTGTGTGTGTGTGTGTGTGCATGTGTTTGTAAATAATTGTCATGTAAATTGAATGCACATGTAAGAGACATGACTTTTGCTGAGGTACATCTGCCAGTGTGCTCTTTAACACAGTGGATGTGCCATACGTGAGAAAAGTCAGTTGTTGGGGACTTTAGAAGTAGACGATAAAGGTGAGAGAGGAGATAAGTAAGCGGACATCCTGAGCACTTTGGGACACACACACACACACACATATCTTACCGCTCATCCACATCAAGAGCCTGCAGGTTGGTCTCAGGAACGCGTGAAAGCTCATAGATGATGTCGCTGTAGCCTGCAGCCGCAGCGATGTGAACACAGGTCTTTCCATTTTCATCATCGTAGTTGATGACTGAAGAGCCGAGTTGATGGTCAAGAATCAATGAGCACATGAATCTGCTACCACTCTGGAAGTAAATAAAAATGCCATTTTAGTTACACTTTTATGTCATTTTAGTTACACATCATGAAATGACCATAACTGGCCAAAATGGGAACAAAAACGTACTGGTTCTTACTCACCAAGACATATTATATTCATCAATAATGTTTCATGAATAAAAATACTAGGATCACATGAAAAGTAAAAGCTATGTTTCTGGGAGGAATGCTTTCTCGGACGGTGTCTGCAATCTACAAGTTGTTTTTTTTTTGTAGTCCCTGAGCTTGACCATTTGTATTTCTAATAGTTAAGCATGTCCCTATTGAGATAAAATGCCATGAAATGCAATTTGAATTATATTTGAAACCTGTTTAGCTGAACATTATATGCTTTTAAAAGCTATTAGAGGCTAAACAAAAATATAAGAAAACCCCATAAACCAGAACGTAAGAACCGAGCATGAATATTATGACATTCATGTTATTAGCTCTCTCTGAAGTCTCAGCAAACTGACTGGGAGCAGAGTGTCTCATGTGTGCACTTAGTAATGACAGCCTGTGAGACAACAGCAGAAGCTTAGTGTGCACCACTAATAGACAGAATCAGGCCTCAATGGGATACACCCACCTCCACCCCACTGCTCCAAACAGACCAATATTTGAGTGGTTCCATTTATTAGCACAAAACATTTTAATTACCTTTCTGAATTATTATATTCTATTTCTGGCATGAGGAAATTATTCATAAGGACTCTTAACATGCCATGAATGGCCCTATCATGCTCAGAATATTCACCATGTTATCAAGAAATGTTTGAAATCAGGAATGAAGAATAGCATGTGATTTTACATTATTTTTAAATTTCTGCTTTATTTTATTCCAAATTCTGCACAGTTAACCCATACTCGAAAGCTGTAGAAATAAAAATGTATTTCACTGATATAGATGCATTCTGAAATTATTCATTAAGCTCATTTTATGGTCATTTTAGTGTCATGTGGAAATTCAGACAGTCATTTTACAGTAAGAGGTTACAGGTCTTACCTGCACTGCCCAGTGAAGTGCAGTCTTAAAGTCTTTGTCCACTAGTGTGGGGTCTGCGCCTTTCTGTAGCAGGGCCTGCACATGCTCTGGACGGTTATGGAAGGATGCCCAGTGAAGAGCGGTCATCCCCTGCCAAGACAAAAGCAGCAATGCACCTTAACAGCACTGCATTCAATTCTTTTGGTAGATCTCAGATTAAATCCAGCAACAAGAGAGATACTATGTCAATGCATTATAGATTGTACATAGTTACGTAAATGTAATGGTTTTGAACTCACTAACATCAACCCAGCCTAAATCAATTTACCCGTCACAATGAATTTATAAGCGCTTTCACCTTGACTACTTCTTGAATGAGGCACAATACAGGGCAGAAAATTGCAGCCAAAAGGACATTTACATGTCAGTCTTAAAGGTACATGAAAATGAAAACAGTTCAAGTGTTATTCCTGTTTTTGCACATGAAACTGCAGAAAGAAAAATATAAAAATATGTATGAAATAACCAACATTTGTAGGATGCTGTTCATCACTGTATTTCATTTCACCTGAGATATCCTTGTTGCATTTATTCGCTGCAAAGAGCAAGGGCCCACAAATCGCATTTTTGTGAATTAGTTACCTGCTTACCTACTTAAAAGAATAAACTGCTTGTTCACTGTACTGAATGTGACAAATGCTGACATATACAGTGTGGGTTATATTTAGTTAGAGAGTTTCATAGGTTATGGCACTAGCTTGCCTCCAGGTCACTAGCTACCACTATATAGCCAAATAAAATATGAAATCTTAGACTTTACTTGTTCAAGTATATCATTGCCTTTTGAAACAAAACTTCATATTTACAAAATAGTAGCTTTTCATTTCTTTTAAACTTAATATAGTTAACCTGAAAATATCTGTGCCCATGTAACTTTGGGCTATTTCTGTTGGTCCATTCATCCTGAATGTTATGCACTAAATAAAAGAAACTGCCTTTTTAAAATTTTGTAAAAAATGGGGTGGGGGGGCTGAGAAGGAAGTTCTTACTGTGTAATTTGGCCTCTATGCAGGCCTGCACTGAAATGCTGAAATCTACAGTTAAGATTCAATCTGAAACTTCCTGTGGAGAAAACCACACCCACAGCACATTATAAGCATGAAATACATTCTGCCACATATTAAAATTACAGCTCGGCATGATCCTACCAGTCCATTTTTCAAAGACTTTTAAATGTCACCATGCCTGAAATAATAGCCAAAGGTGAGTCACAGCTGCAGCCTTAAGGAACTAGAGCAAATAAAGCTCAGCCGTGAGAATGAAACCTGTAAGTTGCTTCTTTCATTTTAGCCTTATGAATCATGAGGAGTGATGATATGACTATGCCTGTTCTAAAAATGTGTAGAAAAGAAGACATTTCTGTTTCTGCTCAAGGCACCTGGCTATGCTTTTAGTGGAAACTGATAACTAACTCTTACCTCATTGTCTTGATGATTTATTTCACACAGCGCTGATTGTTGCAGTAATACAGCCATGAGCCTACGAACAACAACAGCATGCAGTATATCATTATATCATATAAAGATGAGCACATAGAGTAATCATACACTCTTAGAATTAAAGTTTCTAAATGGTTCTCATTTTCTATTAGACAAAATAGATTTGGGCTCTTTTGGACCATGCTGAGGTCCCTGCCAACCAGAATATAAGAATCTTCCTGGGTGTAATCACACCATATAGTCAGCATCATATCTTATTCAGCCAAAATGGACTCTGATCTGCTCTGTGCAAAACAATCCTTACAGTAAGTCTAATTAATAATGCTCTTTCACAGACTCCGTAACTTGAGGATGCTAATTGAAAAACAATGTTCAGTGTGAGTGTCTAGAGACTACAGTCCTCATTATCATCAGCATCAGTGAAGTGGAAAGTGCCTGCCAGATGGACAGAGAGAAACAAGAAGCCCCACTGAAGCGTTTCTATTGTTGTTCTTACAGGAAGATATGAAAGGCAGAGGTGCAGATTAAAGTCAGGGACTGTATGTTCCCCGCCCGCTGTCAGGCAAGAAAAGTGCGGCTACCCTCCCCTCCGGAGCAAAGGTCTGCGGTTGCTATAGGGACTCCCACAGCCCCTGTTGAAAGTGGCCTTACCATCAGAGGAAGTGAACTTGCTAGCATTGCATAAACACGCCTGGCTTGCAGCCCTACGTATAGTTTGAACTGCTTTCTGTTCCTCTTAAGTTCTAAATTTATGAGAGAAAAAGTTCCTTTTTATTACAAGTAGTTCCTTCATTTACTTATAATATTTACAAAATTGATGATCATGCATCCAGAGTAACTGTAAGTCTCGTGTGGAGTAAGACTACTACTTAAATAGTTTTAGTTGTAACAAAAGCATTAAAATCTGTATTTTTGTTATAATCTGTTTACATTTCTGAATAAGCCATTACAATGTCGATAAAGTCATTAAAGGTGGTTTGGGGAGGCAGGAACCAGATGTCCAAAGAATGTAATGCCTATAAAAACTCCCTCACATAAAGCTGTAATACAGAATGGTTACAAAAGTATTGCTTTGTGCCCCAGGCACTGTTTTTCTAATATTTTTATAGTTAGGTTTTGACCTAAAAAGTGTTTTCTTTAATCCATTCGTGTTGTGTCAATGGAGAATGAAGGGAACAGTGGGTTCTCTCTCTTTCATTCTCTCTCTCATTACTCACTCTCTAAAATATCTTCAGGTAAACATTTATAATCATGAAGAAAATACATTATATGAATGAGTAAGAATGAGAAAAGGTTACTGAAAACATAATTGTTGTATGTATTTAACCTTTTAATCATAATCAGTCACATTAATATTTATATTTTTCCTTTTGGAAAAATTATGGTGTATCTTGTCATACTGTATGAAAAGTGCCTAAGGAGGCTTTAGTCAGTAAAATTACACACACACACACACACACACACACACACACACACACGCGGCCTCTTGTGGTTTAATGCTGTAGTCTAGGGCATTCCTTCGAGCCACATCATACAAAGGCTGTTAAAAACAAAACTCAAAAGTGAAATAGTTTAGTATAGATATATATCCTTTGACTGCACTATTGACGCATGCGTGACTAGGAAAATCAGATTTGTTGTTTTTGTACCTGAGGTCAACCTCAGCAGTAGCAGCATGAAGAGGCAAGCGCCCATTCTTATCGGGAATGTTCTGTTTGGCTCCATTTCGTAGTAAACAAACACAGCCTTCCAGCCAGCCCTTTCAAAGATAACACACAAGGTCATATCAGCAAAGCCACTAAAGCGTGCTGGAAATGTCAGTGCAGACACAAAGAAACAGTGACCCTTTGCTTTGATTCAGGTTTTGTGGGGCTATAATACCAGCTATATAACATTCTGCAGTCTAGAAGTAAGTAGTGACCAGTTCCATTTAGTCAATTTGAGATTTCCTGAATAACGATACTATTAGAATACAAGAATAATGTATTTGTCCATAATATTATATGAAATGTATAAATATTTTTTTATTCCTTACAGTAGCCTTCCACCTTTATTCATTTTAGACGTTCACATTTAACTACTCACATTTGGACATTTCCTAACATGCAGGATATGCTAAGAAGTTGCTCTGCAAATCTACACGGATTTAGTACCTGAGGAGTTTTTGCCATGGCTACATAGAGACTTCATAACGCACAGTCACATTTGAAAAGCCTTTGCAGGCAGGGCGTTTGTATGTATGAGTAAAATGAATAAAACACTAAATAAAATGAATCACTAAATAACTAATACTGAAACAAAACACTGAAAGAAACATAAAGGAACAAACAAGACTAAGGAAAACAGAGATGCCACAGAGTGAATGACACAGAATATGCGACGTAGACCTGTCAAACACACTGAGACACAAACGTATTTATACACAAAGCATGACTACAAATTCTTGGGACAAGAAGGGTTGCAAACTAAACATGGGTGAATTAATTAATAAGGAACAAGGCTAACGTGGCGACACAGAACAACCATGGCAAATCACATGGACAGAACCATATGAAAAACATAAACAAATGACAGAGAAACAGACACCTGTGTATTTATTTTATAATTATATATATTTTGTAACTGCTTAAGTCAGTAATTGCAAACTCACATTGTGAAAAAAATGATAGAAGACAGAAGAGGCCTTTAAATAAAGTGACCTATTGACTCTATTTATAACCCTGTCATGGAAGAGACGTAATTATAATTTCTATGGAATATTTTGTTATTTCCCCTTTTATAAAAATGTCCATGTGCCTTATACATGTGTATACACATACAGGAATGATGCTTCATAACTGCGTGATAAATGGAACAAATAACCTACACACTCTGTCACCTTAGTTCCAGGCCTCTTAGGTCAACACATCATTTACTTCTACATCATCTTGTGATTACTGGCTAAAGTATGGTTTTAGAAATGCACTACTCAATGTTTATGTGTTATACAGTCCCTTTAAAGATGCCTTAAAAAAGATGTTCCCATACTTTTACTCAAGCTGTTTTTGGAAGCTGCTAACACTTCTGTCATTATATTAATAAAGGGAACACCTTTATATAAGTGTGACTCATGAATAATGTATGCATGGCCCTGGCAACGAGATCAGCAAATGCAGGCACTGTCTGTCTATATTTGCTGAAATTTAGCACAGATTCTAATAAGTTGATGACACAACTATATTATACATGGTTTCTAATATCTTAAAAGTAAATACAGTACAAATTGATATAATGTGTCAGTAGACCAGGTGCAGGCAAACTTTTAAAACACATTTTTTGCAAATAATTAAATAAAGAGATGACGGCAGGAGTATTAAAAATGCAACAAGAAGCTTATTTTTTGGCTTTAATAACATTCTAATCTAACATTTTAAAGGTAGGACTTGGTTTTATGCTTTGGTCTCTAACTCATTACCTTTTTGACACATTTCACTTTAATTCATTTTCAGCATAATCTATTCAGCTTCATAAATATTATAAACATGCACAAAATCAATAGCGTATTAATTTCAGCCCTAGTCCATCACGATCAGTACCAGGTATGTGGCGAGGGACAGCGAGGTCCGGCCGCAGGCGTCCTGAGTGTTGATGGATGCTCCCATTTTCAGCAGCAGTTTTACCGTGTCCACCTGCCTCCCAGAGACTGCGTGCATGAGAGGCGTAGAGCCTGAGCCAGAGACATAACAGCTCAAGGTTTTGCACACATTTACATGCACATGTTAAAGTACTAGCACTCATTTTTTCTCTACTCAAAATCTAGCCAATGACCAAGTCTGTGATTATCTGCATACGTCCATTGTAGTAGTTTATGTGAGGTGGAGGTGGGTGGGTAGGATGCTTGCATCTGGGCCAAGACGTCATAGGTTTGAATCCTTCAGCATACTACCACTGGGTTACTGAGCAAGGCCCTTAATTCCAATTTGCTCCAGGGAGACTGTAGTTAGGGAGTGGAAATGGCTTAAAAAATGGATTAAAACGCCTGATAAATGTTGTAACTCTAATGTAACATACGTTGTGCGCTGAAAAATTAGGCATCATAGATGACCACAGTGTTTATTTGGGAGGGCTAAAAACATTGACAGGCCTAGTGAAGCCCCTGGGGTCTGTTCTTTGTCTGTAAACATTTGGTGCCCTATATCTGATAAACATAATTATTTCTGAAAACAGAAATGCAATTTATTTTGAAATCAGCACCTTTATGATTATGACAACCATTCCAATGCCAGTGTCACAAGCACCACATTCTGCTTTATGAGGTACTGATTAGTGATCACCTGAATCACATCTTATTTAATGAGGAAGAGTATAAAAACACTGCTGTAATCGACACTCTCCTCTCACAATGAGACCAGTTGGGTGGCAAATATAGGGCAAAACACTACTAGAAGTACATCAAAGGTCATTATTGCCATTTTGTTTAGGAGTGAACAAGAAATGTGTTTTCCTACAAACTTTCTCTTATATATATAGTGTCATTTCCTTTAAAATTATGCTTCAAAGTACAATATTTTATTTGGAGAAATATTGTCAGCAGTTTTTAAAAACGAAGTCAAACATTTTCAGTTCAATACTTGCACCTATAAAAGATAAAACCTGAGAAACATTTCATAATCTCTTGTTTTTTTCTGGAGGTGTATGAAGGCAATGGGAAGTGAGTGAAACAGAGCATTAGAGTAAACTGTACATGCCTTCACCATCACAGCACTCCAGGATGGACGGGTCCTCACGTATCGTGGCTGTCAGAGTGTTGACATCTCCTGTGGCTGCCGCTTGGAACACCACATTTAAGTCGACCTCCTCAGTACAGTCTGACAGTGACAGAGGGAGAAAGACAGATCAGGAGAAACCTGGATTTAAATGAACTGCATCATTTTAATGTAGCAGTATGTATGCAGGGCTCATAAAACGGATTAACGCAGTGGTGTCAGACTCACAGCACTGCAGAGTTCAGCTCATTAGCACAGTCTACACGAGCTGAATTCACAGCATTAGAAGAGGGATAACAGTAATCTCTGGTGGGCTGTGTACCTCTGGGAACTGAGGTCATCACCTCTGGTTTAAAGTGCAAAAAAACTGCTAGGGCAACATTTTAGGGGCAAATTATAGATGGAGAAAAGAAGGTTGTGTTAAATGGGAATTTCAAAATGATTTCAAACTTTTGGCGTAATTTGATGGATTGAATCAAAGCTATACTGTGTGGTTTGAGGAGAAACAGTGCCTTATAGACAGTCAAATCAGACTCAAAATACACAGACGTTTCTTTGTCATGGTGGTGAGAGGTACCTAAATCACAAATATTACACCACTGATCTTACATGCATCTGCTGCTTATAAAAACTAATAATGTTCAAATAGGCATATGGTAAACTAACATCCCAGACATCAGGTAATGTATTTGTAAACCATTTCTCTGAGGGAGGTTTTAGAAGCATTTAATGCTTCAGATATCTGGCTTCTATCACCTGTTTTAAGTCTGTTTTTACTCTATACAGTCACTAATAAGGCATACTTTTGCAAATAGTCTGTGTCTGCTACTGTGCCGATCTACTTCACCATATAGCTGCAAGACAGAGTCAGAAGAACTACTGTTTACATCAATCAGAAGCTGCCCACGTCTTTATCGTGTCATTTCATGCCATGTCACCTAAGATGACTGGTGCATTACTGATCTAACATAAACACAGAAAAACTGCCCACTATCCACCCCTTCAAGCACTCGTTGCTCACATCACTCCTGGATGCCTCAAAACAACCCAGCCAGCACGTCCCCTCCAACCCTGCAGATGCTTCCAGGCATCTCCCCTGAAGCAGGCTGTTTCAGGGTTTTCTGAACACCACCCAGCATAATGATTAATGACTGTCAGCAGTGTAGAGCTTGGGAGACCCTTCCTATACACATGTTGTCCTCCATTGGAAAGCCACGACCACCATCACGCTGAAAGAGCATTAATTGGTACCCCGAACTGAGCATCACCATGGCAACAGCAGCATCCATATGCCTCCCCCACCCAGACCCCCAAACACCCACCCCCACGCTCCCATCATTCTTACCTTTGTGCTGGTCAAACACAGAGGATGAGGTGAACTCCATGACACAGCCGAGCAGCAGGGTGAGGGAAAATAGAGACCCATACAGAGATTAGAGCCACTGAAGACTAAGACATGGTGTGTGTGTGTGGCTGGTCCTCCTCTGGCTCTGGTGGAACTCAGACGCAGAGTGAAAGAGAGAGGGAGAGAGAGAGAGCGAGATGAAAAGTAAAAGAGAAGGAGGAGAGAGAGGGATATGAAAAGTGAAAGAGAAGGAGAAGAAAAAGAGAAGAAACAACAGTCCTCAACGAAAAATTCTACGCATCCATCTCCAGCCGCTCTGGCTGTGAACGACGTGCGTGTGAATGGGGATGGAGATGCGCGCACCGCGCATGCGCAGCTGCTGGATTTTTTTTTTCCATTATGTGCCTGAATCCGAAACGCTGGAAGTAAAGGGGGAGCCCTCCAACATTTCGGAATTTCTCACATTTGGATCCAAGGGTTGTGATTTTTAAAACAAGTGGCCATTTCATCATTTGTAAAGGAAGGTGTAGAAGACGGTAATGATGGTTTGGAGACAGTGGAACTAACTGAAAAGACAGGAAGCAGAGCTGGAGGCGGCAGAGTTGAAAATGTTAGGATTTGCACTGGGAGTGATGAGGGTGGACAGGATCAGGGATGAGTTAATTTGAGGGACAGCTCGAGTTAAACGCTTTGGAGCAGAAGTCAGAAAAGCAAGATTGCGCTGGTTTGGACATGAAAATAAACATTTATGGCATTTATCAGACGCTTTTATCCAAAGCGACTTCCATTCTCTAACTACAGGGGACAGTCTCCCTGGAG
>JBBPDB010000036.1:4095270-4123353 GCA_037974465.1 Brachypetersius altus | reverse complement strand
GAGAGAGAGAGAGAGAGATAAGGAGAAAAAGAGAGAGAGATAGAGAGAGAAAGAGAGAGAGAGAGAGAGAGAGAGAGAGAGAGAGAGAGAGAGAGAGAGAGAGACACTTTTGGAAGCAGAACGATTAACCATTATTACCACAAAGGGTTTTGATATAAACATCATTGTCGTCGACTTCTATTGTGAAACAAATATGGGAAGAATTCCAGATGCTTTAGAGACTGTAACTGGATCGCATGGACCGTCGCCGATTGCAAACTACAGCTCAAGTTTGTACATGCAGAGCGGCATTTTCCTCTAAAAGCATGGTTGCATTCAGTGAGTCTCCAGGTCCACAAACTGCAAAAGATCCAGTCATAGACAGCATATCAGATGTGCAAGTTCTAACCATCATACAGTGGGTTTTGTTTTTCAACTCTGTTTTCCCTCAGTATTCTCACATACATTTCCTTTCATTAGTATTCTCTCAAGTGCTCCAACCTACAACATGTGTGGTAAACGTGCTTGTGTCAACAGGAATTATTCAAAGAAACATATTTTTTCATCAATATGGTGATCTATTATTATTTAAGGAAAATAATAAAGTTGCTCTGTGTGTATTCAGAGAGAAAGGGCCAGTTTTCCATGTTTGGACAGGAGCAGGAAACAGCTTTGTGGAGAGATTTTATTGTTCTCAATCAATGAAAGGAAAAGTGTGACGTGAGGGAGTGTGATTGAATCTGTGTGTGCGGGAGAAATGGGTGGTACTGTGCTCCTGAAGGCGTGCTGGGGTCAAACCCACAGCTGGACAGTCTGTGGGAAGCATAGAGCATTTGAAACCAACCATACTTTCTCTCCTTCTCTTATGAGTTTACATTTATGGCATTTTGCAGGTTCTTTATATGTGGTGACTTCCATTCCCTAACTACAGGCGACAGTCTCCCTGGAGCAACTTGGGGTTAAGGGTCTTGCTCAGGGACCCAGTGGTGGTGCTGAAGGTAGGATTCGAACCCATGACCTCTTGGTCCAGATGCAAGTATCCAACCCACTAGGTCACCACCACCTGAGTGAAACATGATTTAATTGTAAAGTAAACATAGAACTAGAACGAACATATACTGTGTCCTTGTCAGCAATAAAGAATTCTGTCCCTTGATGCTATTCTGACGAGGCAGAAAATGGTCTGTAACTGAAGCAGGCAACATGGCAGTGGTGGAGGATTATTTCCCATTTGAAGAAAGCATTGCAAAATCTCCACCACCTGCACAGTGGGTGATATATCAGTTCTTCCTGATTTACCCTTTACAAATATCAGCCACAAGCAAGAGCAAATATGCAGCATACAAACAGTCTAAAGCTAGCTAACATGAAGCCCTTGAGCTAAATGGCTAAGCTAGGTGTTTGCTGCAGTGTAGTCAGCTGAAATCTGAGAGGATGTTCGACCAGGTTGTTATGGAGGGAGCGAATATTAGAGAGATATATGGAAGGAATATGTGCTCACTGTGCTGGAGGGTTGCATCAGACAATGTTACGTCTGTTCCCTGCATCACGCCTGGGCCATGCAACATGCCAAGCATCAGATTCAATTCTACTGACTGCATAAATAACTGTAATACTGCAGTGCACCTATAATGCATTGGTGCATTTGGCTCTGTTCTGTTTAGTTCATTTTCTGCTTGGTGCAATCAAAAAAATATACAAAGTTAAATATGGGACACATGAGTGCTGCACCCATCCATAGCCAGGTGTTGAAGAGAACACAACTGTCTTTACCTTTCTGCATGGGTAGGATGGCTCCCCTCACTCCCCAATATATACACTACCAGTCAGAAGTTTTTAGCATGCTCTGTGATTTTCTATTTTTACCAAGATATATAATCTAAAAAGTGGAATTATATAAACATCAGGATCTCTAGGCACCTATAAAGCAGTTATATTAGACTGGTTTTCTAAGAGTATAGTATCAATACTCTTTATTTGCTGAGAAACTCTTTATAACTGTTTATAGTGTGTATCAGGCAGCTATACAGACAGTTCAGTTCTCAGAAACTATCACACCATTATCATACCATATTTTATCTTCTTAATGTGCAGTGAGAGGCAGAAAAGTGTATTTGTTGTTTTACGAATACTCTGAAGAGCTTCAAAAAAGCAGAAAAGTCTTTGCTGAAAGCTAAACATAAAAATAGGCTGGGTGGGCTGAAGGAAATGTGATAAAGCTGTTGGGTAAATATTGCTGAGGCTGTGTGCTTGACTATGCTTCATTTTCTCTGATTCAGCACAAAATCCCTCGTGACAAATGCTTGGCAATGGATTCCCTGCCATGGTGCAGTCAGGCTTTGTTTTGATATAAATATTTGCATTTATGAACGTTATAGAAAACGAAAACCTGCACTCTCCGATTATGACAAAGCCATTTCAGGGAAACAAAATGTTACTTTGACTTTTATCTGCTTGCCAAGGGCTGTGACTGCACAATACAAGGTCTTCTTCAAAGAGGAGCACATCCCCTTGAGCATACTGGAGAAGAATCCAGATTTGTTTAGGTCCTGCAGGTCCTGTATTAGGAGCCATACTATAGCCATACTAGGAATTAAATTATAATTATTAATCTTTTGTCAAATTTGAATCCATGAATCATATTTAAATACTTATTTATGAGTGATAATAATTTTACTTCATGCATATTTGTGAGGAAAGTGGGTAATTGACATTGTTGTTCTTATGGTTCAGCACATAAATTGCTTTGCTGTTCTTCACATGTTCACTTTGGAGTTTTCTTATTTTACTCATGAGTACAAAATGTTTCCAAAAAGAGAGGAAAATAACTTGGTCTACTTGCTTATAGATGCTTGATGCACTAAAAACACCAGTTTACCCAGTTACTCCTGTAGCATCTTGACCTGATTCTTTTGAAAAGGAATTTCTTGTCAGTCTATGTGTATTTATTCTTGAGTCTGTATTTCAATGAACAAAATCTTTGCTTCTAAGTCTGTTTTAGACTGCACCTCTAAAGGCACCGGCTTGTAAGAATAAATCTTGATTTTAAAAATTGGGCTGAGCATGAAGGTCAAGGTTGCATCACATCTCATCTTTATGTGCGTACACATTTCTTGGTCAGAGTGGTGTATTATCAGTTGTGGGCTGAGTGTTTGGTAGCCTTGTGGGTTAGTTCTAAGTCACATAGCAAAAAACAGTCAAAGCAAACATCTTAAAGTTCTTATCTTTGTCCAGCATCAGTATGACATTTGACCATTTCCTCATACTTCTTCAGTTCAGTTCCTGAGCTGTTCAGTGCCTTACTCTCATCTCAGTCCAAATCCAAATAAAGATCCTAAAATGCTTCCTTTTCTCTCGCTGCACTGATCTTTATTTGTCTCAAAAATTCTGTTTGTGAGAGAACCTCCTTGGTAAGCTGCTAAATGAGCCTGTACAACATTCGTCTTAGTGATCGGATTCAAGTCTCAGCTAACATAACTCAACAGTATTGAGACTAATAGGATTGTTAAAGTGTAGAAAACTGAGAAGCTGAAGAGAACAGCAAAATACCTTCTGGTCCTCAATAATCTCCAAATATTCTCACATATATGTTGATAAACTTCATATATTTTCTGTGCTGTAAGCTTTTGTTGCCTCGTACCTGCAGCGCAAAACTGAAGCAGCAAACTGGAGAGATCAGTTATTGAATAATCAAAGCTAATTCTAAGTCAATACTTCCATCTGTCGAGTCTTTTTTACATTTATTTTTTATCTGAATTATTTCAGGTGACGTTAATCTGGAACCACAGTATCCTTGGAGATTAACCCCTTAAATTCTCAGGCTAATTATTCAGTTGCAGTCTAGAAACTAGTCTAGGTCTGAGCCATGGAAGCCTGAACTTGTCGAACGGTTGTGGGCATTTTAAGAGTTAAAGGTAAATCATGTTTTAGGGTTAAATAAGACCCTCAGAGTGCTGTAAATTTTAACTCTTCCCCATTCACTCTGTCTGTCTGTCAGTGGCTCCCCTTCTCCTCTGCACTCAAATACAAACACACTTACAATGGTACATTCTGAACTGCTTTGGTGGGAAAGGCTAGACCTTTCAACTCCATATACCCATGAAATGTGTGTATTTGTCACGATTTCACAGCGTGTGTTTACGGGGGTTACGTACAGTGCACAAAATTCAGGGAACCCAACATCAAGCCAAGATTCCCTACAAGAATGACAGTTTTGTTGAAGCTTCGTTCTTCCTAAAGGGGTCTTTAAATTCTCAGTGTTGTTCAGGTTTTAGCCTGTCGCTCAGCAGTGTTTTCAACATTCCTACATGTGAAACTCACTTTTTAATAATTGTTCTAAAATCCTAATGTCACAAAATGCTTTTTCAGTACTTTTTGTTGGCAAATCCTGTCTGTCATATCAAATCAGCCTAATATTAACTGAGTGCTCTGCCAGAAATGTTCCTTCACAGCAATTGTGAGGTTTGACAAATTTCACAGAGCAATAAAATCCCATTCAGGATTTAGAGGGGTATGTATTTCTAATGATTTGTGTTTTGTTTGTATGTGAAAGGTCACACTGGACTAGGTTTGTGATACAGTTAATGTCAGCACAACACTTTTTAACTTTCTTCTTCTCGAATTTTGCTGATAATACATAAGGTGCACAAAGTATTATTATTATTATTATTATTATTATTATTGTTATTGTTATTATTATTAATATTGTTGTTGTTGTTGTTATTATTATTGTTATTATTATTATTGTTGTTGTTGTTGTTGTTGTTGTTGTTGTTGTTGTTAATACTAATACTAATACAATATCACTAAGCTTTCAATGCCCGTTGTTTAAAAGGCCTGTATTCGATGTTACTGGTATAACCTATATTTTTCCATAAGACTATGGCGTTTTGTAGAGTTAATTATCAAAAACAGTTATAACTTTCAGAGAAGGTACACAAATAATGTCTTTGTGTCATTTTTATTCAATTGAATAATGTTTGCATTTAAGCTTTGCACTGCAGCTTTCAGTTAATTATTACAATTTGGTTTGAAACAATAGATTTAAACTTTTAAAAGAGCCAACGGGAAATGTTCCAGTCAGAATGTATTTTCTCGGTGTTGTCTGGGTACTGGTCTGAAGTTTACCGCTAGCATGCTACCCCAATCCCAAAACAGAAAAAATCATTGTTGCTTTTAGTTGAGTTTAGCCCTTTTTAAAAAGTCTATTTTTGTTCCTTTGCCTTTAACACCAATATATATACAGTCAAGCCTGGAATTATTCATATCTCTGGCAAATTTTGACTTTGTTACTTTTATTCTACCAGCAAGTTTCTTCTTGATTGGAAATGACACAGGCGTCTCCCAGAAGATAATAAGACGATGTACAAGAGGCATCATTGTGGAGAAAAATATTTTTCTCAAAAAGTGACATGTCCAGAATTATTCATAACCTTCTCAATAATCAATAGAAAAGCCTTTATTGGCTATTACAGCAATCTCCACTGGTATCTGTGACAGTTTGCAAAAGGTATGAATATTGTTGGACATGCCACTTTTTTGTTCAAATGTAAATAAAAGCTGAGAAATATTTTTTTTTCCACAGTGATGCACATCGTCTAATTATCTTCTGGGAGACGCCTGTCATTTCCAATCAAGAAGAAACTTGCTTGTTGAAACAAAGTAACTAAGTCAAAATTTGCCAGGGGTATGTAAAATTCCGAGCTTGAATTTAAATGCTCTGTGTTGTTTTATTCATAAAGCAGTCCAGGCTGCAACACTCGCTATCACTTTACTGTGATCTGGCAGAGTTAAACTACTTGGGCTGAACATGTGGATTTATGTTCATGTGTTTTTGTGACATTAGAAAAACAGTGAATTCAAACTAGCTATTTCTGCAGTTTAAGCTTAAGTAATCTGTTTGCGCTTACATCCTACATCCAAGCTCAGAAAAAAAAATGTGTTTTCATAGGCTGGCCCTTCAAACACACGGAGGAATAATGATAAATGAATCTATTAAAGGATCCATGATTGGACTAAGACTGCAGTACAGTCAATGCTTTACAGAGCTGTAAATGTTTTGCATGACCAAAGTTCCTGGAGAGAACTCAAACCTCCTCCACTCAAATCCTACACCAGATGCGGATCAGAGATGTCCCAGTACCATTAACTATATTTAATTATCCCCCCTCTGTACTAATACAGTGAGCTCAGCACTGGATTTTTTTTTTATGTCAGGAGACTAAAAATAGTGGATGAAACTTGATAATCTGGTCCCACTGCCATGTCGCCGCACAGCTTAGGCCCAGAGCTATACAGGGGAGCGGGGAAGAAAAATCACAGTGGTGTTAAATGAACTGCTACAGCACAGAGTTCATTTGAGCCCAGGGGATACAGACAGGCACATCATACTCAACTAAACTGTTTTGCTCCTTTATAATCTTGAATCAGCTCCAATGCCATTTGAGTGGCTTGATCTTCTTTCAAAACCGACATACCAGCGCACTGTGGAATGATACGTCTGGCATCATGGTTTATGGTTTCCAGTCATTATCAGACTTCAAAGTTTTAAAAAAAAAGGAGTGCCCACAAAAGTGCTATAAAGCTGGGCACAAAATTGCCGTGGCTTAAAGACTAATCTGACACAACGTGCAAAGCTGACAACAAAATGATGGCCGTGACCACACATTTCATGCAAAAGAGTTTTAAAAGTGATGTGGGTGATATGGCAAAAAAGTTACATCATTATATTCTGTGGTATTTTCATGATAAACAACATGCATGACAATATATTTTATATATTTTACTGAGGTTAGCAAATAAGTTAGGACTCTTTTTTTTCATGATATATGCTGTTGTTTAGAGACTTAGAAGTACTGGCAATATAGGGGAGGACTGATGTTATGAAGCTGTTGCCAAAAGTATCTTGATGACCTTAAGCCTTTTGGAAGAATCCTCTGATGAAATCAGAACTTTTTGGATGACTTTTTGGATCCACTTACATCTGGTGAGCCAAACGGCCTCCACAGTGATGTAGAAGTGGTTGCTATTAAAGGTGGCACCACCAGTTATTAAGTCTTCTTTCCTTCAGTAGTTGATTTCGCAAAAAAGGGCTTCGCGTTTCCTCATGATGTCTTTTGCTTATGAAATCATGACACAGTGTTTCTTAAAAGACAAATGCATTTAATTACACATAGTGGTTCGTTTATATTTCTTTTAGGAACAGTTGGGTTGTTTCTAGTGATTTCAAGATTTTTTTTTTGTCACAACATGCAGTAAAATGTATGTCAAATCACACACAAGACCAAGACATTGTAATAACAAGGAGACTAAAAATAAAATAAGAATAAAGGAAACGTTTGCCCTGTATTTGATTCACGCTGTGCCTCCTGCCTCCATACAGAGGGGTACTAATCATGACACATTCAGGGAATACCTAGGAAAGGATATTGGGATCTAATTTACACCAAGATAACAATATATTTTCCTATTGCCCACTTCTAGTTTACAATAGTTACATATCAGATCGTGTAAGGTCTGGAGTATGCAGACTCAGGCATGTATGCTCAGCTGGGGTCGGTTGTGTGTGTTGTGGATACGAAAGCTTCTCAGCACAAACCCTTGAGCGTTGGAATGCCACTTCTGAGGGTATGCACCTAGTAGTCTCCTTGGGGGTGGGGGGGGGGCGTGTTGATTGGGGGTTGTCCCTGAACAAAAGCTGTCCCCCTCCTCCTGCATGTGACACATTCTGGGCTGCAGTCCCACCTCCAGCAGCCTTGTGGACGGATGCTGTGGCTGCATGCAAAGGCTTAATCAGCCCAGCGGGAGCCACCTCTCGGGCTGTGGCGTGGAGCTGGAGGGAATCAGGGCAGAGCGGAGCTCCGTCGTGAAGAAATCATCAGGAGCTTGTGATGCAAATGAAGCGTGTGACACACAGGGGTTAAAGGCATTTGTGGGCCTGCCAGATACTTCAGCAGTGTGAAATCAATGTCAAATCAAATGGAATGAGTGGCGTGATCCGCTGGAGCTCTATGCAAAAGTTCAACGACAGTTGTGGGACAGATTTAGAAAGCCGACATGAGTTTCATATTGCTGGCAGAACGAAAACAAAGTCCACTGTAACAGACACAAGGGGACAATAGAAGACTGGTACAATTAAAAATCAAACAAATTCAAAGCAATCCTGCTGTCCTTTAAAGGAACAAACAATTTGTGCATATGTATACCTACTATTTTATGTGAAATGAGTATATCGATTTATAACTGAGATTTATATAATATGTTCTTTTTCTGAATCAGAATCAGAATTGCTTAATTTGCCAAAGAACAGTGCAGGGAAGGAAGAAAATATCAGCATAAGACATAAAACAGCAAACTAGGATCAAGGGGAAAAAAGTGAAGTAAAGCAGTGATGTAAATCTGTCACTAACAAATAGATACATACATATATATATATATATATTACAAAATGTTAATAGTGCAACTTGTAAAATAGTAGTAAAACTAATCTAAACAGAAACTAATTATCCTTACAATGTCCTGCATGGATTTAAGCTCATTTTTATGTCAAAAGTTTGTCTCAGATCTATTATAAAGCAATATATTGGGCATCAGGCAGCAGCTTCATAGACATTTGATATAATCAGTTTCAGTGTCAACAATTCTGGCTGATAATTTGGTAAGTATTTCACCTTGAGCCACTCTCAGAAAGTTATTTTATTTTACTTGTTAATTAGTGATTAAGCATCATAAACAGTTTTAAAATCGTGTTTAAAAAAAGAGCAAGAACTTTGCAAGAAATGTGTTACTATAAACACAGTATTTCATGTAAACCAGGACATAGTTTGATAGATTATTTTATAACCAACTGTGTGAATAAAGAAGCATCTTTTGTACAGATCTTGTATAACATCCGGTAATTATTATAGGCCTCATTAACAAGATCATTATTAGTTTAAAGAAATATAAACCAGATAAAAAAATAAATAGGCCAGTATCCTCTGTCCAAACCAAACACCATTCAGAGTTATATTTGCAACAGTAAACAAACTTAGAATGGTTGGGGAATTCAAACAGCAGGTTTCCACCCGTGCTCCTTGTATGTTAGCTATGTTATAATAATAGACTTCCACTTCCAGAGACAGTGTCATCTATAGTTTAGTCTTTGCTCTTTGAAACATTTGATTCCACCAGAACTGACCTGATCCACATGTGTAGGACATGGATGTTACTGTTACTGCAAGTCGATACTCTTCAAATGTCTTGTACACAAAGAAAGCACAGAGGTGACTGGAGCTGCTTTGGTACCTGAAGCTCCGCGGGAGGCTCTTTTCTATATTAAGAGTGATCAACACTAAAGGTCACCATGGCAGCCAAGCATAGGCCTTTGTCTGAGACCCAGTCATTTGTTACTGCAGAGCAGAGGTGAGTAGAACAGCTTAAATCCATTCTCAAGAAAACATGCAGCTACTTCAGTGAAGTCAAAACTCAACCAGATATAAAAGTTGTAAACAAACATTTAGAACCTTTAGAACCCAAGCATCATGTTGTGTATGTCAATCAATTAAAATGTAATTACCAAGATTTTCATGAGAGAGTCCCAAATGACAAACATTATAATTTTCCAGAAGTTCTGGGCTACTCAGAAATCAATTGACATCTTGAGACGGAACGGAATTTTAATATCATTATGTATTTAGACACGAATTATCAAAAAAAGTACTTTGTAAATATTTGGAATTTTTGCTGTACTGACTATTAAAAGTGTCACCTCTTTATTTCAGAAATTGCTACACTAGCATGTCTGTAAGGTGAAAATACAAGAATTTTGATGGTGGTTCATTCTGTTGTTTTTGATTATGAAAAATGTTTGGCCATTTTTTGGATTTATACTGAATGCTGAAACTCTGCATCCCAGGGTAAGTACTTATGAATTCCTTCTCAGACCTAGACATTTCAAATCTTTCAATCATATTTGAAATAAAAGGAAAATGAATGCTAAATCTGAACATAATTTGTTTGATTATTATTATTTGATTTGCTCGTATATTCGTTCATTACATTTAGTTAAAGATACTTTATTGGACCAGGACCCACTGTTGCTTACTGGAACACAGCCCACTGTTGTCTCACTCCAGTCTCTCTACAGACATAAACACATGCACAGATAACACACTAAGTATGTGCTGAAGCCTGTCTGATGTGTATAGAGAATCAAAACAAAGTTATAAAAACAGAATTAGGAGTGAGTTGCTGAAAGAATGTACTGCTGATGGTTTTGGTTTGAGTTTCTTGTCTGTATATTAAGCTGTTTCAGAGTTGTGAAGCCTTGCCGTGCACACAACCTGCAAAATGCGGATTATAGGTAAAATGTATGAGGTGAGAAACCTCTCAAGTTCTGAGGATCTGCAGAAACACATTGGATCTTCTTACTCAGCAAACATGAGTCGTCTCCCAGATGTGCAAAGTAAGTCTGTATTCTGTTGGTAGGTCCAGGACCATTTCTGCATGACATGCAAATCAGGATCAGCATCCAGACATCTGACTACATGCGCTCTTGGAAGCCGATATTCTGTTTAATATTTGAATGCCTGGTTAGGTGACTATGTGGACAAGCAAGACAGGAAATGTAGGAAATCATAAAAAATCATTTGCAATACAGTTGCCGATTGAAGCATAATGTGCCCATTGCTGTCATTGTGCTCCGTCCAAAGGTTTATTTATAAATGTACAAACATTTGTTCATAAAAAAGAGAACAAAAATGTTCATTCTGATTCAAAAGATATCTTTTGGACGTAACATTGCTCAGTGGGTACTACGTCCCCATCTATCAGCATTGGCTTGTTAATAGTTAATGTTCTCTTTCATGGGTCATTTAGGTCTGAAATAAACTTGTGAGAGATGTGAACAACAGCAAGGAAAATGCACTGAATTAATAAAATGAGGAACTAATGAGCAAAACAGTTGAACCGTTTCCTCACAGATGTTGGTCCATTTGAGCATAAGTGAAAACATTATCATTTGTAAATATTCAAAATTACAGAAGAGCTTGACCTAAAGTTAAGTGACCTGAAGTCTGTGCAGCAGAGTGAGTGCAAGGACTGCCTACCTCTGTTATGGGAAATCCAAGAAGTCTCATATCCATATCCTGTTCATAGTCTTTTCTGGATCTTTTGAGCAGCTTCCATCTTATTAAAAAATATTTACCCAAATGCACTTTATTCTGTGTTTTATATTTGTGTTTCGTATGTTGGCATACTTCTGAATGTTTTCACAAATGAATCGTTTTATTTGAGTGTTCAATTCATATAAAACAAATGGTTCAAAAGTATCAGATCAATAAATAAATTCGTACGTCCGATCAGAGGGAAGTTGTTTTTATCAAAACAGACTGCTTGAACAAACCTTTTTGGCAAAGTGGTTTTGGAATTGTTTAATTGAGTAGAAAGAAGTTAAAGTGTAACTAGTTGTCACTGAATGTATCTCAGTTGTAATTTCAAACAGGTTTGTCAAAAAAGACAGTCCAGTTCATGGTACAAAACATGGTACAATTTATATGAAAAGGAATGTAAAAGTGGAAAAGAGTTCTGAAAAAAACAAAACACATGTAAACTGTGTTTTTGTTTTGTAAGTGATTTACTGTTGAGATTTCGATTTGCCTGCTTCAGTTTCTTGGCTTTCACAAAAGAGCTGAAGTCAGTCGAAAGGAAAAGAAGTGAGCGAAGCAGGGCTGAGATGGGATGACAGAGGAGAGACAGCACAAATAGTCTGCGGTGCGTTCCACGTGAGCAGGAAATGCAGGAGCAGCAGAGGAAGCCCTACTGGCTAAGAATAGCGCTCAGTGATAGATTGGATCCACGCTGACAGGAAATTGTTTTGCTGGCCACCCTCTACCTAAAGCTCAAGTGCAGCTCTTTTGTACATTGCCAGCTGGATAAAAAAGCGACCAGTGGCGCCGCTCTGCAGATTTCTGGTTAAAAGTATGGCACAGTCTCATATGATTAAGAAACCTGCATGATGGCCTTGAGGACAGAAAGGACCACAAATCAACCGCCGCTTCAGAGGAGGAATGGTGTGGCAGAGAGAAGCGTTCGGTGATTTAAGATTAGCCCACTTAATGCAGGAATCAGTCCCACTGACTCAAACTTTCAACATGATTCAATTGTTGGGATGAAAACCAAGTCCTTCAGTGTTTTTATTTGAAACTCAGATTAACAGTGTTAGATTTACTGTCCAAAACAAACAGTGGAAGTACATGTCTTCTTAGTAAAATAGTTACAAATATAAAGGGAAAAAATCTACATTTTTTCAAAACAACTCTGACTCATGTCTGTCTAGACTAGAGCAATCTGTTCTGAATAACTTTATATCTTAACCATTTCATGATTTTAGGAAAGGTCAGTGGAAAATCTCTTTACACTGAATGAACAGATACCTTGGAAATGGCTTAAATAATAAAGTTGAGAGTCAATATATTTTCCTTCAATAATAGTCCAGCCCCAGGCTTCCTGCCCTGGAGTCCTGGAGTTCCCCTCGTCCTGCACATTTTTGTGTTTTCTGGCTATAACTCACTTGAGTTCAAGGTGGATACTAAAATGGGCAGGGCAGGTGGAACCACAGGACCAGGCTGGTCTAGACTGAGGAGCTAGTCTCTTTTTTTTTTACCCTTTAATAAAGTGCATTTGTTGCATTTTAAAGGCCTTCGAAAAGAACATCATTTTCTTCTTTATGGGGCATTAAAGAGTGTTACACATCTTGGAAGACAGATACGACACAAATGACAGATTTATTCGGAACATGTCATTTGCAGGTTCACAAAGCTGAAACTCTGCCCAGGCCAACGGCTGGCCCAGAAAAAGACGGGTACACACTGAACCGTGCACTGACGCACATCCACTGCTGGCACACTATTCAGGGAAAAAGAAGGGAATGATGCTCAGTGATGGTGTTATTTTAATTTGTAAGCATTATGGTTGTTTTGTCTGCATTTTTAATACAGATTTTAATCATTTTCATTTTTGTAGTCATTTTTCTGATAAACTCTGCTATTACTCAGAAAGATGACCCAGATTATCAGTCACACTCTCCCAAGCCTGAGGTAACAGCAGAAGGAAGATTTCTAATGGATAAAGAACCCATAATGAAAAACAAGGCCACTAATACACTGATACAGAGTCTGGGAAATTACTGGAATGACCTTTTTGTAAATGTGATCGCTGACTGGTACTACTTGAGCATGAAAATGTGTATAGAATGCCTAAAACCCATTTCCTAAACATCCACAACCTAAACTTGTATATTTATTAACAGCAGAAACAAATTTTTTTTAAAAGAATTAGCTAACACAACTTATCTCTGTCACATGTGTGATGTGAAAACACCCTGCATGTGAGCACAGCTATACACTGCTAGTCAAAGGTTTGGACACACCTTTTCATTCAATGATTTCCTTTGTTTTTATTGTTGGCTACATTGTATATGAATATTGAAAACATCACCTGTTGCTCTGATGACAGCTTTGCACACTCTTGGCATGTTTCCAATCAGATTCATGATGTATCAACCTGGATTGGTGTTTAATTAACAGGAGCTCTTCATCAAGAGTTCATTAGAGGTATTTCTTGCCATCCTAATGTGTTTGGGAACATCAGTTGTGATGGTCTTGTTGGTCCACAGTTAGTGATCTTATTCCACTACGGTTCTACTTGGCATAATGGTAAGAACCACTTAACACTAAGTAAAAAAACTCCTACATATTCTGGTTTATTTAACTCTTTTTTGTTTATTGTATTATTCCATGTGTTCATTCATCATTTTGTTTGTTTTCAGTATTAATTCATTAATTTAGAAAATAATAAATTGAGAGAAAAAACATTGAATGAGAAGGTGTGTCCAAACTTTTGACTGGTGGTGTAGTCACTTTTGGGCAAATAATTTGGAACTGATTCTTTGCACTAAATTGGTCGAACTGATACATCAAACCGGGTTAAACTTTTGGTAGCATCTATACACTACATAATTCCATGTTACAAGCAGAAGACAAATAAAATTGGAACAAAAAGCTATTGCAATTTAACCCCATAGGAGCATATTAACCAGCTGGAATTTGCTGAGTCTAAATTTGCTCTCTGCACACAAACGGCTTCAATGCATTTATGAGTTACTTATCAAATAGGGTTACATCTACTGCACTGGTGAGTAAGAATATGAGTCATTAAGGACAAAAGAATGATTTGACTTGTGAATAAAATAACTGTTTAGGTGAGCTTAAAACAACAGCTGCTGTAGCCTTTTAGGAGCATAAATACTGTGTGCTGTTTTGTGTATTTTACTCCTGTCATTTTAATGCACTATGCAGATAAAGCTTGTGTACAGTCTTAGATATTGCAGTGTGGTCCAGTCTGTACACTGAGCCTTCACTAATAGTTAATAAATATTGCACAGACCTTCTCTGAGGCTTCAGTGCAGTACATATATAGACCAAATTCTGCAGAGCTCACAATATCATCAAGGAATCCACAATCATACTCATACTATTGCCGTTTGCAACCCAAACAGGACTCTCAGTTTCTGCACCATGTCCTGTTTATAGTCTTTTCTCAATCATTTGAGCCACATCCATAATAACATAAATATAATCTAAATTCTCACAATTTTTAATTGGCATTCGGTTTTGTGGTTTGAACAAATCTTGTTCCAATTACTAGAAACTAGAAACTGATAAAACTTGAGCCAGTTCGTTTGACTCTAGGAATTGGCTTGTTCGACTAATTCGAACATTCCATCAAGGGTAAATCTTTTCATTTATTATTGTTGTTGTTGTTGTTGTTGTTGTTGTTGTTGCTATTATTATTAGTATTATTCGTATTATTATTATTATTATTATTATTATTATTATTATTGTTATGATGATGCTGATGATGATGATGATGATGATTATTATTATTATTATTATTATTATTATTATTGTTATTATTATTAGTTGTAGTAGTAGTAGTAGTAATAATAGCAACTAGTAGCAATATTATTATTAAAAACTAGTCTGAAGATCCAGTAACTAGCACCGAGATTGGTTCCGTGGCAATAGATAAAACTTGAGTGAAGTTTTTCGACTCGCAGGAATCGGCTCGTTTTGAGTCGAACCTTACGTGGAGATGGCTGGTGTTCGGTTGTATGAAAACGGATAGTTTGAACTATTTATTTGATTATTTGTTTGTTTATTCGTTCGTGCATTCGTTTATTAGAGACTAGTTTGAAGTTCCAATAATTGGATCCGAGATTGGTAACTGATAAAACTTGACATCACTTGAGCGAAGTTTTGTTCGACTCGAAGGAATCGGCTTGGTGAACTGAATCGAATCTCCCATCACTATGTAAACAGAGCGGGGTGCCTTCGCTCCGCCTCTCTTCCCTCCTGCCCCCCTCACTCCCTTTTCCCACTCAAACATATTAAGTGGCAAAAACTCAGCAGAGAAAATGGCGACGGCGGGGAGCCGGACCTCGTCGTCAGGACTGTTGGATTCAAACGGCGGCGGCGGCGCTGAAGTGGGAGACGCAACGCGGGGGAGCTCCAGCGCGCCCGGTCTTCCGAGCGGTCCCGGCAGGGCGAAGCGAGGCGCCGCGGAGAGCTCGCAGTGGAGGCGTAAAGAGCTGCGGAAGGTGCGGAGCGTGGAGCTGGACGGAGCCGACGCGCTGCTACTGCTGGAGCACGGGATCGGGGCAGCCCCTGCGGCACAACAGCTCCACTTCTCCTCCGTCTCCTCTCCCGGAGCGGTCCAGGCTGCCCTCTTACAGCAAAGCCCCCGCGTTCAGCAGAGCAACTCCCTGACCGAGCACCCCCTCACTGACAAGGCGAGCAATAGTCTGGCCACTGCTGCTCAGGAAATTTTGAAAAGTTCACTTATCGACCATGGTGCTCCCGGAACTTCCATGGAAGTGAATGCCAGCCAACATAGGTAAGGGTCCGCACTTACTAAAGGGTCTTCTTACTTCACTCACATTTACGTTTTAACTTATTTGGGTAGTCTGCTTTTTGCGGCAACTTTTAGTACTGCTTTTACTGAATTCAGAACTTGAATGTAATGCCTTGTAAAGCTTTTTTGGATCTGGTTAAACCTGTGGTCTTCATGGAGAGGCATGAGAAGGTGTCTGTCATGCGTGCTGGTCAGGACCTGTGAGAGCTCCCTAACCTACATGCGCACACGCGGACACTGAGGTTCTTTCTTAAAGTTACACTATATGGACAAAAGTATTGGGACGTCTGGCCCTTACGCTAGCAGGAACTTTAATGACATTGCATTCAAAAACATAGACTTATGGAGTTGGTCTCCGCTTTTCTTGAAAGGCTTTCCACAAAATTAGGAGTGTTTCTGTAGAAATGTGTATCCATTCATTCTGTAATGCGTTTATGAGGTCAGGCACTGATGTTGGACGAGGAAGCTCTGGCTCGCAATCTCCGTTCCAATTCATCCCAAAGGTGTTGGTTGGGGTTCTGTGCGGGCCAGTCCACACCGAACTCCTGCAACCATATCTTTATGGACCTCGCTTTGGACACTAGTGCAGAGTCACGTTGGAATAGAAAAGAGCCTTCCCCAAACTGTGTCCATAAAGTTGGAAGCCTGGCGTTGTCCAAAACTGTCTTGGTATCCCGAAGCATTGAGATCGCCTTTCACTGGAAGTAAGGGTGCCTAACGTAAACCCTGAAAAATCAATGTCCCAATACTTTTGTCCGTACAGTGTAGCTCCACTTTTTGATCTCTCTTCTTGTGAAAGTTGAACTCTCTCTCCGGTGTAGTTAAAGTATATATGCTGCAATTCGAGACTCTTTGAAGAGACTAATAAGAAGCTGTGTGGGTTGAAAGACGCGCTGGATCTCAGTCTGTTTTTAACTTAGGGAAGCTTTGGCATGTTTACTGCCCTGCCTGCTTTACTCTCTGTCCAGTTACTTTTAGCTCACCATGCCATGTGGGCTGTTTGTGGAAGTGACCAGGGTCATTACCAGGTTGCATCTTGCACATCTTTTAAGAGAAACTATAAATTTAGTGTCCTTTTTAGCCCTCTTAAACATAAAATTATACTGATGTGTGAATTTCTTCACTAATCTCTAAAATTAAGACATAGCTGTCCTCACACAGTTTTATATTTTTGATTACTAATGGACTTTAATCGAACAGTTTGAGTGGCTTTGCAGTACATTACATTTGGTATCAGTGGGATCAGTTTTAGCCAGAGAGAGTGTAAGCTGCAAAATGTGTTGTGGTATTTGTTAAATATATTATTTTTTATGCACCTTTTATGCACTCATTTCTAATGTGCATGTATTGTTTTTGGGTTCTGTGCTGGATTTTTGCTTATTATATATTTTATGACTCAGCTTACATAGCAGATGTCAAGCTCTTTGAAGCTAGACATCTACTATGTAAGCTATCTTTTATCATTTCTCTCCTAAAAGCCTTTTTTTGTTGAAGCAAAAAGCCACAAAGGGTTTGGTTGTGTTTTAGTATTGCAGCACTCATTCCTCACTTCAGTGCAGCAAGAAACGAGGCGGCACCTTATTCTCAATTTTAGGAAGTAGTTTAGTCCAGGTTGCCTGAAGAATAACCCCCCACTAGTTTTTGCGTAAAAGGAAAAGCCCACATTAAACACTGTGAAAGTGGAGCTCAGCAGTCATGTGAGTAAGTGTAGTGTCTGCTGAGGTGTATGTCATTGTCTGTATGTGTTTTTATTTTTGAGAAGTGAGTGCGTGAGTTATGAATTAGCTGCACTGCTTGCTGCTGGCTTTTGCAGCTGCACTAAATATAAGGAACGAAAAGTAAAGAAATTGCCGCAAAAAGACATTTCTCTGGGATTTATTGTCCAGGAAAGTGGATTGAGGTAAGCCACTCCCGAGTCTAGACAGCGACAGGATAGTGTCTTGTTTTCGGAAATTGCTAATATGATCATATTGCCTCATTTTCTTTAGTTTATTTTACTAAAAGACAGTCAGATGAAAAGGCTTAAATTCCATTTTTTTCAAAATAAGTACCTTTTCACTTTATAAAATAGTGTCTTGCTCTTGCCCAAGCCGTTTCTGTTCAGCTTGAAATGTGACTTATCATTTAAGCAGGCAGGTTGTTTTCTTAGCAATGGTCTGTTTACTTACACTTGCATGTTAGAGGAGTAAAGGGAATCTGAGTCACAGCAGCTCGTTTTGCGTCAGCACCCTGATTCACTTACCGTCGCGTCCCCTCAGGTGAGAAGAGGAGCATCAGGCTCTTTTGTGTCTGTACATGACTGTCTGTTCTCCTCCACCGCCCCCCTCCATTGAACAAATGTCACAGGTAGAAGCTTTCTTCTCGACAGGTGTTGAAAAGCTTCCAGAAACAGATGTTGTTCGGCCTCTGTACTCTAGCATTACAGGCAAGCTCATCTCCACGAACATCCCTGCCTAAGTCTACTTGAGGAGAGATCAAAAGAAGTTGGCTTTTCAAGCGCCTCATCAGGTTGCCACAGTTTTAAAGAGTCTAAATTATTCAGAGGTCTGGTTTGCTTTTGTTTCCTTTGAAGGCTTCCCCCTTGATCACTGTTGGGACTGTTTGATGTGAAGGGACAGGGTCATTTGGCCACACAGGGCACGTTTTGCTTTGCTTAACAAAGTTGGCAAGAAATGTCTGGAGACGTTCCTCTGAAACTGCTCTTGACTGGTGAATTGTGGAGCATGACCATTTCAAAACAGGCGGTTGAAAGAGCTCACCTAGGATTGTTTTAGAGATGCTCTGATCAGATGTACTGGAATCATTTTGACACTTATACTAACCCTGTGATGGATCCACTTTCATTACTGTACCTTATGCACTCGAGATACACATTAATATTGGAATTGTACTGACACCACAGATGATGATTTGAAAAATGATTAGCATTAAACTTAAACCCAGATTTGGTCAATGGTTCAGTCTGGGGTGGGTGATACTTAAGGAGGTTTTCAATATGTATTGTGATATTTTGATACATACAAAAAATCCTAATACTGCCATGTTTTGTGTGAGTATATACTTTGAGTATAGTGACTCTTATTCGACACATCACATACTTGTGCTGTACTGAAACCAGTTAACAAAATTAATCATACTTGCTTTGAAATTGAACTAGCATTGGTTGTTGTGCAAGTGCTGTTGGTATCCACAATATGCTCAGAAGAACATCCTGTGTATCATAAGGTTTAAGATCTTAGTGAAATTTCGTATTACCCACGTCTGAACCCAACAATCCAGACTGATATTTAATGGCTTTATATTTTACTTTAATGACTTTTACTGCACAGTGTAAACAAGTGCAACACTTCTCTGTTGTGCTAATCCAGTAAAATGATAGACCTTATTAATGTGTGTATTGGCATCAGCATCAGCAGTGACAAATGTATTGACAAAATATTGGACATCATTATTGGGCAAGAATTCCCACATGGGTGCATCCTTATTTCTTAGACATGGTCATTAAAAAATATAAATGGGTCACAATTTAAATCATTAGAAAATCACACAATTCTGCAGAGTTTGCTGTTATATGAACATGTCCACTATGTTGTAGTACCTCTTCTGATTTTGGGTTGGTATTTGATACTGGTCCATACCTGTTCAAAATCAGATTTCGTAACTGTTTCGTAAATGTTTTTTTGCCCATTTCTGTAATGTCTGCAAAATTCTGAGTCAGCCAATGCAATGTTGTATTCAGATGTGGGCGAAATTTCCTAACCAGTATCAGCTGATCATTTAGCAATGCATGGGCTACAGGTTGAGAAACAGCTGCAGCGCTAGCAGCGTGTCCTAAAGTTTCCTTTAAAGTGGATTGAGTCTGTGTGGCTCCACTGGGTGTTCCCAGCCCACAGGATCGTAATTAATTTGTTTGCATTTCCAACGGATGTGGCAGAAGTTCTGACATTCTGGTTTACAGTAGACAGCCGGTCAGATGCAGGACTAGATACCTCCTCTGGATGAAAAAAAATCATTAGTCTTTCATCTAGTAAAGATAAATACTCTATTATTGTCCAGCAGTGTGAAACAAGGCATAGGCGGTTTGCTTGGACAGAACCTGAAATATTGTAAGTTCAAGGAAAAACTGTTGTCTTTCCTTTTTTTCCTTTGGTTCAGGATTACAGGTTCAGGATTAGGATTACAGGAGATCTGAAATGGTTAATTGGTCCTTCACTGCGAAGGTAATACATGTTAGGCGAGGTGTTTGTTAGATCAGTGGTAACTGAAGTGAGCTCTAGAAGTTTCCGTCTGGGAGTCTTCATTATTGGCATGAGTGAAATACATTTTTCTTGAGAGCATAATCTGACAGTGTATAGAGAACAAGCATTTTATTAATTGATATTTGATGCGCATTTATTGTTCATAGTGTTCATTAGAGGTGTTATAGGCAAAAACAGTGATGCAGGAACGTGACCATGTGCATCGTGGAGCTGTGACTGCATTGTGAAGGATAGAAATTTGATAGATTTTTTAATGTGTATATATATTGTATGAAAACCTAAGTTCCAGTGCCATTCAACTATCCACTCATACATCACACTCCTCCTGCTTCCTAACGCCAGTCTTATTAGTGGATTACAGTAATCACTCACTTTTATGCGGATCAGCAGTCGCGGATTACTGGACACCAATGAACACCGCAATCATATTTCTTCATTTGAATTTGCTAAAATTATTGTGACAAAATTCAATCATGAATGTGAATCAAATTGAAGCAAAGGTTAAATGTATTGTAACACCTCTAACCAGTAGACGACAGTTGATCGAGATAGTATCAGATAATCCGACTGTTTTTAGCAATATAAAACCTATGGGTTGGTGTATCTGAAGGTAGTCATTCAGTAATAGATTTTTCAATCAAATATACTATGGCTAAAAACTAGGAATGTAACAGTACATTTGGCTCTCAAGTATTGAATTGCATTGCCACGTATTGTATCATGAATAACATTTTTGCTATGTTGAAAAATGTATTTAAGATACCACTGTATTGTGAGAAATGAGAACACATTCATGTCTAGACTTCAATTGGCATTACACACGACATCATGTTGCAGGTGGCTGCTAGCCTCATTCGCTCATAGCTTCATTAACAGGTCTTAAACTCCTACGTGAAGGATATATATCTCGCAGTGTACTGTGTGTGGTTTGTAGTAGGTCAATTCCCCAGCTCCTGATTTTGGTAATGTATTTAGAACTTGTCTCTTGTGTTTTTACGCATGACTAGAGCGCCGCCTATGACTCACCACCACCATGCCTGTAAAAGAGGTTTTGACAGACTTGACTTCGTAAAACTGACCTGCTTGGAGCTGCCCTCAAATTAGCACTGGCCCCACATCTGGAGCCAGAATGACTTCAGTGCTGAGGTACGAAAAAGGAGGATGCAGGCTGCCTGACTTAAACTTGGCACTAGAACATGCTGTAGGTTGATGCCGTTCCCATGGAAAACCGCCCCTTGAGAATCCGATACGGTAAGAATGCCTGAGAGCTTTATGAAGTCTTGGGGCTGGGTTATTGGAAGCCATCGTGACGGATATACCCTGGCAGAAGATGAAATGAAGAGAGAGGAACATGTGCACACCAGCGGTCTCTCTCTTGGGGGCTGGTTTCCAGCTCTGAGTGATTCAATGACGTTTGTGTGCGACATGTGACACGTTGGCTTTTGGGAATAAAACCAGGGATTTGCTGCTGGCAAAGTTGATACTATTGGCTGAAGGTTCCTCTCACCTCATTGAGAAGGTGTTCCCACTCTCAACGGACATTTATGTCAGAGTTTAATGTTGCAACATTGTTTGTGCGTATATCTTTGCCGTAGTTTGCTACAGATGTTCCAGTTAATGGCCAACAATACCAGAAATGGGGAAAAAGGTTCTTAGCTAGAAGCAATTTTGGATCATTCCTATCGGGTCGTCCTTAATGTACACCCATTAAGGTCAGCAAGGGTTTTTCCGTGGTGTTCGAAAAGCTTAAAAAGTGAAATGAAGTATCTGGATGATGGCAATGATATGTGGACAGTTTTGCTGATGTTTTTCAGTACGTCGTCACCTTCCGTCCATGGTCTTAGAAACTTCTTGCTACACATACAGATGAATGTTTATCATGAGCCGTTGTTTGGGGTAGCTGGTGTCTGAAGTATTCTGTTGCTAGGCAGGCAAGGACAAGAATGCTCTGAAATCTGAATCCTTTGCATGGGTGTGAGAAGCCACCCATTATCTCTCTCCACCTTGTTATGTAAAGCCTTACACTATTTGTGGTAATAATTGGGATGTGATTTAAGGTTGGTATTTCTTTGTAAATAGACTCCCCTTTTGAATTCCCTGCTAAAGCTGTGTTGCGTAGAATCCTGTGGCACAAGACTTTCTGTCAAATCATCATTTGCATGACTAACGCAGAAACTGTCTCAGAGAAACTTTGCTGTCTTGTTTGTTTCTTTCTTCATTCACTGAAATTCTTGAGTGATGTGATTGCAATATTATTAAAGACAAAAGGTTAAAAAGATGTGTCTCTTTTCTCTACTTTACTCAACATTGTTCCTGGAAATTGCAGAACATTGTGTTGTTGGTTAATCATGTCGCCTCATAGCTGTATAGCTTGTGCTTTATGGCAACAGATTCTCAATATTACATTTTTAACAGAATGTAATCAGCCTTGACCTAGATTTCTCAAACTTTATCACCTGAACAGGCCTTTTGGTTTTGAACTCATTGTAAGGCCTGTCCTGTAAATGTAGCCGGTGTTGGTGTGTAAAGATATTTGCCCTCTCTCTGCAGAGTGTTCGGGGCTCCTGAGAGCCGGCCTGTTTTGTCTAACCAGTCGAGGCCTCTTCACGGTCACCAAAAACTGCCTGTTTAAAGCCTGGGGTTAGCTGAACGCTCATGCCTGGATGGTAGCAACAAAGGCCCGGATATTTCCATACCCATTAGGCCCTGTCGGTAGGCACAGGGGTCCCCCCTCCTCCCAGTTTCTGTTTAGTTAGCAGCAGGACGAGGCAAGCTAGAGATTACATGTGAAAAGTAAACACACGGGTCCCTGACTAATCAGACCTAGATTACTAGTTAAAACAACATGTCTTGTGGAGGGGCCTTCGCTAGATGCCCTCAGCATACACACATGACATGGTTGTGCACATTCAAGACTGGCCCTGTTCTGAAAATAAAACACATTTTTAAAAAAACTGTCTGCTTCACTGATGTCTGAAGATAAGAGACCGGTTGAAGTTAATGCATGAAAAGTTCCTTTGCAAAACTTCTGTGTTTATTTGGTTTCAGAGAAGGGCTTAGACCAGAGATCCTCAGCTCCAAACCTTAAAGGCAATATCCGGTCGTGCATTTTGTAGTCACTCATAGTTAAAAGAAACTGTTGATGTAACTGATCGACCAGTTAGTGTCATTTATAAATCATTAAATAAATTGGGGATGGAAGATCTCAAAAGCTGTGAGTTCTATAACGTAAATCAACCATCAGTCATTCCTCCTAGTTTATAAAGATGAAAGTGCATCCAATGTTTATCATACCTTTTACATAGTACTAAAAGATTAATTGCTTTTATATTAAAATTGTAATTTAACTGTGTTTTTCATAATGACCTGTATCAATAATATTTCCTGGCACTAATCCAATAATTGATGTAACTTTGTGTTGCACAGATGAGCCTTGTTTTGCCAGAGGGAGCAGTGTCCAGTTGGGACTAAAGGAGGGCTGAATAAATATTTCCTAATCAGAATCATGATTTGGAGGAGCATAGTTTTCAAAATAAAACAGCTGTGACAACCAAGGAATTACTTTTGATGAATTAATGCATATGTATCAATATAAAAACATATATCCTAGCAACACTCATTCCTATCTAAACAGTGTTCCAGGGTTACAATAATGTTAATTAGCTTCATAATAACGTTAGCTTCAACCTTAAAAATCTATGAGGGAATACTGTAACACAATCAAAATAAAAGGGGTAATAACACTAGTTAACACTAGGCAATGGTAGTAGCAAGCTAACACGCACACAAAACACAGGACAGGCTCGATTTCTGCAAATGAACATTCTGTTGACAAAAGGATGTGAAGTCGGGTGGCTGGTGTTTGAGTGGGAAAAGAAATCTAACCTGCTGTATGAGTGTGTGTGTTTTGGCAGGGGGTTGGTTATCTAAGCTGGTGTTTGAATGGCGCCAAGAAATTAACCCGATAGTTGAGGTGTGGGGGTGTGGGGTAATTAATCTACTCTTATGTTTAAGTTGTAGGGGTCTTTCCTGGTGTTGGGGAGTCTATTCTGGCATATCAAAGGGGAAATACAATGTACCCTGTTCTGGGATGTGCAGAGGTGTTGTGCCGCTGGGTATACTAACAGACTAACAGTTCAGACAAAATCTGAGCGCGCGATGTGGAGTAACCAGTGGTGGTGTTGCAGCTAACAACCATCCAACCTGCTCTGTGGTGAGTGGGCAGACCAGCTTGCTCAACCACGTTCATTTTGTGGTTTAACATTTTAGCAATTGATGTACATGTTTAATATCTACTGGGTAATACAATCCTTTATTGTAAATGATATTGGGAACTAAAGTTTTAGTGTCTGCTCTGTAACAATCCATCAGGCAGTGTCAAATAAAACCTCTGTTCCTACCAGTGTCTTCCTTCGATTAGCACATGTCGGCAGACTTAAGCAATCAACTTTCTACATAATGTATTTTAAATCGCTGTAAAGTTACTGTATTAAATGGCTTCAAAGAGTCTGCAAGAAAAAAAGTTATGTTCTAATGTAATGGGCCTAAAGCTTAATTTATATAAACAAATCACAATGAAATTACAGTTGCAGTATTGTTAAAAAAATAAAAATAGCATTTTTTTCTGCTAGCTGGGCATGATAAATTGGGTGATATTACTGTTGTTGATATACTGTAGGCAACATACCACATCGAGATGGCCCAAATAGAGCACCATTGTTATTAAACAGTGGGACACATGCACTGGCATGGTAATTAAGCGCCTACACTGATATATATGCAAACACTTATTCACTAGTGTAGCAGCATGTTGTGTAAGATGGGAGGGCAGAGCATTTGAAAGATAGTTCTTGTCAAGTTTGTTTCTTGAGAACTATAAACTGTGTCCAAACTTGCACGCCGGATTTACTTGTGGGAAGTGAAACTTGTGATATTTTGATGAAACAGAACAAGTCACTCGTATGATGGCCTCACGTGACAGGAAGAACATCGTCAGGGGCTCCTCTGTGCCAAACATGTTTTTGTGACTACTGCCAGCCCCCCTGAGGGGAATGAATCTACTCTATTAACAATGAGATCAATAGTTCACCCAATTTTCCCCCCACAATATTCTGGGAGAGCTGTTGACAAATTGTGAGTTGTAACAGTAAGCGAAATTAGCATTGATCTCCCATCATCTCTCTGGTAATGTGAGCCCTCCATGGAAATTCTGGTTTGTTAATTGGAAACGACTGATTGATCACTGCTGCATTCTGGCGCATGATCCATGTGGATTTGTGGTGGGCAGTATGGCAAAAACACATCATGATGCAATGGCAGTCACATTTCCAGATTTGTCACAGCAGAAGTCATCATAGTGGAGAGAACTTCACATCAGTGATGTTTTAAAATTGAGAATGAAGAAGTCTTTTGTTTTAATGTCTATCTGTCTTTACTTAGCTGTATTCTTCATGAAAGATGTAATTTGGAAATGTTTTCATTTTCAGAGAGGAACAAGCTTGACAAAAATTGCGTTAAAGATAGGCTACTGATATTACTTCTCTCTAGGAGTTGGTGGTATGAAGTAAGGGAAGATAGAAAGCAGTCTGTGAATGGGAGAAAGAATTTGTCATTTTCTATGAAATCACATCAAGACATGTATCATTATCTTGATTAGTCAATGGTAAGCAAAGTGGACTAACAGGAGTCAAATCAATCTGGAAATTGACTGTTGTCATGACTTTTAAATTTAGATAGCAATGCTGACAATGTTTATAAGATCCTACGCGGTCCAAAACAACATTAGACACAGGAATGTAAAAAAGAAAAGGAAAATTACATGTGACTAAAAGACTATGAAGTATAGACATTTATACAATATTGACTGGACATATTATGCTCTCTTGCATTCTTGTCTTATCTTGTGGAACTGAACCCACAATTTTCTGACAGTAGGACAAAACCTCATGCAGCTATACCACTATAAGCCTCTAAAGCACCTTTTCAGCAGTTGTTCAGCAAGTACTGAGATGCTCTGAAATTCTTATTGTGACAAATCATCGTGATAATATCATATCGTCCTTTCACCCAGCCCTAATGTAGCTTGTAGACTGCCACATGAAGAGCTGGCAGGCGAAGGCAGCACAAAGAGACGTATTGTAAGGCAGGAGCGCGACTGTCATAATGAGGAGAAGCCAAGGCTTTGGGCCTAACTCAGACCGAGCCAGCAAAGGAAATGGCCAAGAAGCTCCCGGCCACCCTGCAGTCCTTCCAGCCCCTTCCAGCCGCCCATTAGCTACAGTCCAATCTGTTTTTGGAAAAGCTTTGGAAATGTTTACTCAGCCGCGCCTTTTCTCCCTCAGAGTGTTCATCCGGGCAGCTGCTTTGGCCTGGCCCTGCGCTTCCCCCGGGACACTCTTCCGCAGTTGTTTTCTCTTTGTCTCGCTCTGTTCTTTCAAGGTCAAGTTTTGTCTCAATTGACTTTCTTCTTCTTTTTCTTCGAGTCATTGGCCGTGTTTGCTTGAAAGCAGTATTTTACGACTTGAATTGACCTTTTTTTGTTAGAGCTCTTCTTTGCTTTCTTCTCTCTTAAATGTTGTGATGCGACAGTAGATCAGGAGTGTCTCTCTGAATAAGACGGACTGGCGAGGACACTTCTTTCTGATGTCTCTTTTTTTGGTGGGGGGGGTTTGGGGGCCTTTTGGCATCATTCCTTACAGTAATGTGCATGTGTCTCTTGTGCCACAGAGAAAAGAACCAAATCCATCTAGCTACAGGCCTTTACTTTAAGATGTTTCAGATTTAAGTTTTTCCTTTATCTGCTGTGCTGTAGCCTTGCTTCTTCTAGTTCTTCTGTCTGATCTCTTTAGTTCTTTGGCATTACATTTTTGTTCTAATCTAAGTTCTGGTGCTTGTGTATCCTTGGGTAGACTCTCATGGGGAGCTGACCAAATCGCACTCTGTGCCAAAGGAATATTTCATTCTTTTACTCGGGTCATCTCCTAGTGTTGGTATTGGAGTTTTTGTAGCCTTTTTCAGCATTGCTTAGAGTACAAATGCGGTACCAGTAAAAATATCCATAGCCATAGCTAAATGTATCTAGTGTGGGTTTGAACATCTAAGTTTATCTTTTAAATGTAGGGAGGGGGCCAACTTGGTGGTTAACTGCCTTTTCAGTTGTCACTACTGTTTCTATTTTTCAGTCTTTCTCTCTTTCTGTCTCTCTATGTGCGTATCCATCTATCTGTTGCTCCCTTTTCCTCAGATTCTGTGGGAGGCCATGCATGTGATTCTCTGCGTTGAATTTGAGTTGGCCCAGATTCTCCCATGAATTGATTCGCTCTCTCTTGCTCACTCATTTTTTGCTCTTGCTCATTTTTTTTTTTTCCTTTTTCACTTGTTTCTTTTTAAAACTGAAATTTTTATTAGTCCTGATTTTACTATTGGGCTGGGTAGTATGATGATATTTGGTGTTACTGGGATAAATTACATGATAATTTATCTCAATATGCTTTAAGCATAGCCTGACAGTTAGTACTATAGAACACAGATGAACTGCAATTCTATTACAGGTGGAGCATAATTCATTTAGTTCAGCTGTAGTCAGCATAGTGTGTGAAATTAAAGTAATGTTTGGTATGTGTGTGTTTCGGGGGGAGGACACTCATACGTGTGCGTTAGAGCCTGACTGAAAAAGGATTTTGAAGGCCGATACCGATACAAATATTTGTTGGTTTTAAAATCCGATATTCCAATACATCGGCCGATTTTTTTTTTTATTTCAGAAACGCACAACAAAAAATTAACAGATTTCCCTAACATTAGTTATTGAACACACATCACCGATGATCTCACTCGCGGATAACTGGTTCTCTCTGCCCGACTCTGGCTGGATCAGCAGGTTGCAGGATGTGTG
>JBBPDB010000036.1:4067046-4094395 GCA_037974465.1 Brachypetersius altus | reverse complement strand
AACAGGGACGGTGTAGAGTGCCCTCTGGTGGACAAACTATACAACACCAACACTCATGACATGGTTGAAGGGTGTTTTGTCCGTTTTTTTTGTTTTTTTTTTAAATATTTATTTTTCGGCCATTATAAATGCCGATACCGATAGTGTGGAAAATTACTAATATCGGCTGATAATATCGGCCTGCCGATATATCGGTCGGGCTCTAGTGTGCGTTCATACACACATACATACACGCACATATACTTGCACATCTCTGTCTCTCTGTGTCTATTTGTCTATCACTCATACAGGCTGCCATGCTTCATTTTGTGACAGATCGACTCTATGATTTGGAAGTAATTGTCCTGCATCCTGTTCCATTTCCCAGTATGAACAATCTACATTAAAGATGGCTAGTGTGCGTCTGAAGTGCTCAATTTGAGACAGAGAGCACACTCGTTCACCACAGCCTATAAATTCCCCCTCATATGTTCTCAAACCACTTCCACCGCAACCCATTATTGGCAGTATTCAGACCAGCCTGTGTCTCTGAAGCCTGCACTTTACTCTGCCAGCTGAAACGCTACCTGAAGTGTAAGCAATACCCTCTGGTGTTTTGATCTGAAATACATGGGTTCTGGGCTTGTGGGGTAGTGTTAGCAAATGTCAGCATGATTTAGAAAGAAAACACACAGACTGCTCAGTATGGGTCTCAGCAGCTGGGCCTTTGGGACTTGTGGCTAAGCTGTTAAACATGAGCGCCTTGCCCTTGTGGCTTCTCAACCATGTCTGTTATTCATGATGTTTTTGCCCAACTTGTATAGTTTAACCAATATTTTCAAGAGCAAAGTATTTATTAATAGGGCTGGTGGTTTCCGTTTAAGGGCTTGACTTTGTAAGCTTGATTCTGTGTAAAGTGAATGGTTAACAAGTCTTGTGTTTGTGGTCTCAGGTATCTCAGCTCAGCTAGTGTGACACAGACAAGGAAGTCATATGTCTTTGTGACCTTGAGGGACGTTAGGGCATGTATTCTTAAGGCGAAACAGTGAACACACACAAGTATTTTAATCTGCTGTTTCAGATAGCAGTGTTTTGAATTTTGCTTTTAAATTGAATTGTATTCATGTAACCATATAAAAGAACAGAAAAAACTCAGAAGTGCTGTTCAGAGTGAAAAGGTAAAATCAAAACAAGGCTTAAAACAAACAATACTGCCATTATAGTGGTGTAAAGTACATTTTATTGGATCCACAGGCCTCAGTTTGTATGTTGAGCAGTTGTAGACCTCACAGCTATTTGATACTATAAGCTGTCCTGCACTTCCAGGCAGCCAAAACCCAAGTTAATCTTCAGATTATCTGTTCAGTGTATGAATGATTAAATGGTTATCTGCCTTTGATGCTTGTCTGAGGATTTGGATGATGGTGCGTGCGTGTGCATACGTGTTCACCCCTCCCCCCTTCTTACTAAAGCCCACTATGCCTGCCCTGCTCCCCCCTAAAACCCCCTTCAGAGGCCATGCTCCACTTCCAGTGCTCTGGCTAGCGGACCATTAATGGACTGCCTGCTCATCAGCTCTCTCGGCTCAATTGCCCTGACACTGGAGCTGTGTGTGTGTTGTAGGGGGAGGTAGAGTAACACTCTGGGTGGAGTGTAAGAGGACAGTTTGGGGAAGTTTGCTTTACTCGTATTCTTTATACTCTTCTTTTGTTTTGTGGCAGTAGTGGACTCTTGTCAAGTCACGTAGAACTTGATTCTTCTCATTGAGCATTGTGCTGAGAGGATGGGCAAGTGCTGAAAGAGAAACGAGAGGCAGTTCCTTATGTTTTTTAACGACAAGGTGACGGTACACAAGTACAAGTTAAACTAAGCAGTACACTATAGTACCTAAATACAGCCAGGTTGTACAAAAACAGCACATACAAGTTTAATAGCACGCAGCAGTAAATACTTTGGTCAGTAAGTACAGAACAATATGGAATAAGGCAAAAGACTAATGTGGAGTCCTTGGCAGAAATGACTGCTGTAGATGTGCTGCACAATGGTATAAACCAAGCTGTATCGCCTAAATAGTGCTGAGGGGCCATGAACTGCCACGAACTGCCACAAACCGTTGTTTTCTCTGGAGCCCATGTGCCATGGGTTAGTTGGGCTGCTTTGGGAGAGAATAAGAGTGGAAAGAACGTGTTGGGAAGTGGGGGGGGGGGGGTTTCTAGAGAGAGGTTAGTGGAGCTGCCCCTGCTGAGCGAGGGGCCGGTGTGGAGATGGTGGGGGTCGCACTGGCCTCGTGGGAGCTGTGTGCTGTGAACAGCAGCCGGGCGGGCAAGAGGAATTTCTCTACATTCCAGCTACATACCAGAGCTGGAGCAGTGGGCAGTTCAGACAGCACAGCACACATGCCCTCCGCTCCCATTCCTACTCCCACTCCATACACCTGCATCAGTTACCAGCACACACCTCCACTGACAGGCCAGCTGCTGGAACACACAACTGATGGGAAAGGTTTCTATTTGGTATGCAGGATAAGGATGTAAATATATCTTGCAATTATGAATGCAACTTATTCTTGTGTGTATGTGTCCTTGAGTGTATGTGTGTGTGTGCGCGCGCTTACAATATTTTGAGAATGCATTAATTATAAGATAAAATAAACCTTTTCTTACTCCCACAAGTGGGTAATTTGCATTGTTATGGCTGAAAGAAGAATGTTAAGAGCAGAAAAACAAGTTATTCAACAAAACAGGGTAAAATAAAAAGTACTATTTAAAACACAAAAATTGTATGCTTTACCAGAATATTGCACACAAGATAAAAATATTGCACATAAGAGAAATATTACACAGTAGAAGAATTATTCCTTGATGGCACATGGTTAAAGAAAAACCTGCATTCAAATAAAAAACATTAAGTGATCAGATTATAGGTCTCATTTGCGCCTGGGCACTTTCTGCGATGTCCGTATTGCAAAGACGATGTTCTAGTAACAGTTATATATGAGACATTACACAGCCTGTTCAGGGTGGTGTCCGCAGTCAGTCAGGTGATTTTCTTCACTTGCAGTGTAATTTTTGAGTTTTGAATCTTTGGAAGACATTAGTCTAACAATTTAATTTCTCTGGTCAAACACAACTGATTTGACTTGACAGTTATTGCCACAGTTGTGATACACAGTATTAAATCTTGATTAAGATCTAATACTAATCAAGAATAAATGAATCAGGTTGGGCATAATTAGAATGTATAATACATTTTAGAATTACAGTCAAACATTCCTGTACAAATATAACAGTAAACATGTGATCAAGTAATGCTGTTGGGAGTTTCCAAGAACTGCATTATAAGTAGGGGTCATCTTAAACATAAATACATGTGGTTTTGTGTGGATGCATGTGTGAAAGAGAGCGCCTGTATTATCAGCATCATTAACGCAGGCTGCAAATCACAAAACAATAACTTAATCTGTTTAGTTGCAAAGTAATCTAAATGCTTCTAAATGCGTATCACAGCAGGTAACAAACCATTTATAATACATACTAGCCTTAAAAATGGTTGATAAAATACACTAGCTGCATTCACACACAACACAGATGGGAAGTTAATGAAAGTTATTTCGTGAAATTCAAATGTTTGCATATACTGTAAACTATAGCATACTATAATTATAGCATATACTATAATTTCCTCCAGGATAAATAAAGTTATCTGATTCTGATACTAAATGTTTAGAACATCAAAATCTCTAGTCAGAGATTGAGCTCCACTTGTTCATTAACACTCTGTGTATATTTAGTGTTGTTTTGCCATGTTTATTCATGACTGCTGAATCAATGTTTTGAATCACAGCACACAGTAAAACACTGAGACTGATTCGATTGCCTGTTTGCTTATAGCAGCCTTCTGCAGTATTGATGTTTACAAACAAAATACTCTGGTGTATTCACTGGTGTATAAACTTAGATAACACATGAAGTCTTGTAAATGAATGGCATCTTATTGTAAAGCCTTACCAAACTATACAGGACTGTATTTGACTTGACTTTTATTTAATCAAACTGCGCAAACCATATTTTATAACCTAGATACAAGCATTTATTCTCTAACACACATATTTTGGCTAAACAGGTCATTTAAAAGCCTCTTTTTCATTATATCTGGGTGACGGTCTTTGAGCTGTTTTATAATGTTCGATGTATTTCCTCCTTTTGACCTAAAACTTTGACACCGCTTGCAAACGGGTTTCTGGTGATCAGTGATGTTGCCCTTGTCATCAGCCACAAAAAAAAATTCTTCCATGACGCTGAAGTTAGCTCCTTAATCACAGCTCCTTATTCGAAGTGTTTGTTCCACCTTAAAAACTACTCTCCAGATTGGAATATCACCATTTCGCCTGTAGGGGGGATTTACTGAGTTTTACATTCAGAATCATGTTCCATTTTTAAACAGATTGTAGAGAAATAAAAACGTTTTAAGTCTTTACATGGCAATGATCCTATTTGACCTTAAACAGGTGAGTTTTCAGTGGACCAAAGCATTTAAGGCATTTTCCTGCTTGGAAATTGCTATTCATGTCTTTATGAGCCAGGTTCCTAGGATTCAAAATTGCAGAATAGTTTAAGATTTTGAGTGAAAAAAAGATCATTGCCATGTAAAGATTTAAAACGGTTTTTTAGGGGTGGGCATAGATTAATTTTTTTAATTTAGATTAATCTCACTGTAATCTAGATTAAAATGGCTCAGATCACTTTAATTTCGTTTTGAACTCAGTTTAAAACATTAAAATGTAAATATAAACCCAAGGTTTAAATAAGTAAAAGTCAGGAATGAGATCGAGACAGAGAGAGTAAGAGAGAGCGAGAGAGAGAGATGATCCGCACACGCCGGAAAAGTCGAGAGAGAGAGAGAGAGAGAGAGAGAGACGCACAGAGATAGCGAGAGAGAGGGCGACAGAGAGAGAGCAACAGAGAGCGAGACAGGTTTAAAACGGGCGCGATCCAGAAAAGTCACAAACGTGAGAGAGACAGAGAGAGAGAGAGTAAATCCGCGCTAAAATATCAAGGTGAAAGTCATCATAGCTTATGTAGTATAGACCCAGCTCCCAACCCAACTTTATGAATGGATTAACGGCGATATTTTTTTTTATCGCGCGATAAGAGTCTCACATTAACACAGCACGTCAACGCCGATAACGGCCCAGCACTAGTTTTTTTTTTATTATTTCTCTACATGCACTACAAACAATCTGTATAAAAATGCAAGATGATTCTGAATGTAAAACTCAGTAACCCCCCCCCTTACAGGCGAAATGGATAGATTACAGTCTGGAAAGCAGTTTTTAAGGTGGAACGAACATTTTGAATAAGGAGTTGCTCTTTCATCCTTTCTTTACAATGAGCGGATTCAGAGCCACCTCATCAGCAGCACCGCCGGTCGCCATATCTCTGCTTTTACGAAGAAGACGCAACTGCACAATACGCACATAGCGCAGCAAGAACTGGGTTGACCGGGTTCTCGGTACCACCGGTACTTCAGAAAACCTGGTACCATAACCTTTACATTTTTTTAGTACCGACTTGGTACCAAAGTACTGGGTCTTTTGACAACACTACTAAAATGACCAAACTGTTTCGAATGCAAGCCTCCATAACCAAAACCGGACACCTTGTCCTATTGAACCCTGGTGCACTTGCTTGTCCAAACGTTATTCTCTTGTCATCCTCACGTGTGGCAGTGGTTTCACTTTGCATGACCGCGTGCAGTGGACAGTTTCGTGGCCATGTCTAAATGGAGAAATCGTTTATAATAAGATGAGAGACTCGAATTACGTCTGAAAATGAAAGCCGAAAATAAAAGCTATTTCTAGAGTACTGTCATCATGCACAGACCTTTTAAGAGCTTAGATTCAGGAGGCATCCAAAAGTGTCCCTACTAGAGATGGGAGGGGGGATCAATTCTGAGTAGCACTGCACGATGTTTATAATATTATAATGGTACAGGATCAATATGTATTTGTTTATTGTTTTCAAATCTTTCAAATTAATGCACTTTTATTTATTTAATCTGCTCTGATAACAGTGCTGCAGTTGTTCACAAGGTAGTTGTTCCTCATTCTTCTCTTGGGGCACTTATATATGACGTGCCATAGGCTTTGAATTTCAAGAATTTCAGTAATATTGTTTTTTTGTTTTTTCCTGCAGTTCCCACCCCTTATGCCAGCAGAAATGAATCTGATTTTATTCTTAACTTGCTGGAATATTTAAAGAACAGAATAATGTCAGTGTTTATATGCTATTGGAGCCTGGCGTGGATTTGTCTTACTTTTAAAGCTTGAAGTAGGAGTGAATTGGACATGCAGCACTGAGATGGTCAGTTTTGCTGTGTTCACTATTTTTTGATATAGTTATTTCAACCAAAACATGAATTGCTAAACCTAAGATATTTTTCCTATGGGTGCACTTTGCAAAGCAAGATGAGTGGAAGCCACAAGTTAGCCTCACCTGTACATGCACGCTGTAGAGCAGAGCTGTCCAAATTCGACCCATAATAACATTTTGACAACCAGTAAATTGTCTAATCCCACCCTTATGCAAAGTTTATTTTGCACTATTTAGAATTTGCAATTCATATTTTCTCTTTAACGTGGCATTTTAAGTATGTCAATAACAAGACCTAGTGTAACCATAAAACCTTAACTTTTAAAAATTGCAATTTGAATCTCACCAATCGTTTTTAATTGTGTAAAGATCTGGTGATTGTGTTCAACACAAGACAGCGCTGCTTTAGAGGACAACTTATTATAGAAAAATGTAATTGCTAAATGATTTTGTTCATTTTGTCCATCCTGGCCTGCCATGCTAAGAGCTTGCATGTAACGTGCATGAACACTGTTGAACCACGGGTAAAAAGGTCCTTTTCCAAAGTTACTGAACTCCGGGTCATGTTATAATTCCTTACAGCAAAAGCTTTGATGCTTTGAGATAAGCTATCATCATCACATGGGCTCTCGCAAATAGTGATAAAAGCTCCTGAACAAACCCGGTTTTTGCCCACAAGTAACGGTGTATCACAATTTAAACGCTAATTGATATTTAGCTTTGTAATTAAGTGGACCTGTCCTGGTTGTTTTAACTCCTATTTCCCTCCAGGAAGACCCTCAGGTGTTCAGTCACAGTTGTGAGCTCAATGTTCTTGAAAATGGTCTCGCACCTACATAGCTGACCTAGTTATAGGTTGCAGAAAAGGGCTTATGAACCATGCAATGGTTTCGCATAATAGGGTCTTATGGAAGCGTTACTGCCAGTTAGGAGTCTATTGCACACGCTAGTTCACATTACACCTAGTTTCCTCTCTGATTGTAATCTAGTGGAATGGCGTGAAGCATTTCCAGTCCCTTCAATGGCACCACAGTGCTTAAAGGCAAAGAAACCTGATTTACTTAACTGTTGCAGTGGACATTTATACTGAAGCCCTCAACCATGCTTGTCCTACTTATTTTACTGTGCCTTTTATACCCATTGGCCAGGCAAGTGGTGTACGGTTTCAAAAACGCCAACTGACAAACATGCTTCTTTCAAAACTAGCTGGAGTGGCCCCAGCTCGCACTGCTGTTCAGCAAAGGCCAGCGGAAGATGAAAACCATTCCTTTTGTTGTACTGGACAGTATGCAGAGCGTGATGTGAGCATGCATGCTGCAGGATGTCAGCGTCTCTTTTAGTTCCCCAGAACTTTCTTAGTTGGGGGCTGGGTGAGGAAGTGCGCATTGTACATGCACTGACCTTTGCACAACAAAACCCTACTGATGCTGTGAATTTATATTACAGCAGGAATTAAGATTTCATTTCTTGTAATACACATTGTGGAACCAAAAGTGGCTTGGCCTGCTTCCTCTGCTTTCTCAGTGCGTGAGTGCGTGTGTGCGTGTGTGTGTTTTTGTTTGTTTGCCTTTTTTTTCACTCTTTTTTTTTTTTTGGTAGTTTTTTTGTAGGTTGGTGTTCTCTAGATAAAGCCTGGCTTGTGTTTTGGAGGAGTAAATTCCCCTTCTCACGAGATCCACCCTTGCACGGAGGCAAATATGTATGGGGGGGTACTTGATACAGTAGATAACATTTGAGTTCAGAATTCCCCTTCACATTGGCCTGTCTGCTGACTCTCTCTGTTCCGCGGACTCCCTCCATTCGAAGACTCACTTCAGTAAAATGATGGTTTGGCCTGAAATTTGATTTACACAGTTTCCCCCCATTAGTCTAAATGTAGTCAGCCGCAACGTGTCTGAAGTTTGCTTTCAAGGTTTTTTCACTGGACCTGCATGACACATGTAGCTAAGTCATTAATAATTAAACGTTATGAAAATTGTATTATATATATATATATATATCTGCCACAACTTTTAAGCTCTCATAAGTAGACCTATGTGGCTTCTGAAAATGAGATATTTTGCTTAGTTTTTATAGACAACAATGTGTTTTATAGCTCGAAATAGTTGTAACATTCATATTAAAGCCTCAATTTAGTCCATATTTTTGTCCAGGAGCATCTTTCCTAGATTCCTAGAAGCTTCGTTTTACATAAAGCATGTGACATCCAGTGATTTGCACGGGGCATTTGTTCCGAGCATTTTGTAGGCCTTTGATCTTTGCATAAACCCAATGGACCTGATTTTGCTGCATCAACCTCATCTCTTGGGGCGGCAAGGGAAGCTGAAAGGAGGCCTTTATGTCTCTGAGGAGCTCGTTAGGCGCAGGGTGAGTCTGACTTCCGCCATAGAATCGTTTGCCCTGTTTTCTTAGCAGCTCTGGTCCCTCACCTGTTCTTTTATGGTGCTGGCTTACTCTCAACTGTTGCTACATTCAGATGAGGTATTAAGAAATGCCTGTTTATACAGAGGCAAACATTGGAGGCCTATCTCAAGTGCTGGTTTTAGATGATTTTTATTTACTGTTGGTTTATGGTGCACCATTAAAATGTTTTTTAGTTAATGAAGTACTGTGGCCTGTTTTTCTTCAGGTTTAATGGTGTGCTAAAGTAAATGTTTCAAAGGTGTCCTATGTTTCTCAACATGACTACACAGCTGTGAAATCCATGAAACTGACTTTTTATGTTATACTGGAACATTATGTTGCAACTGTTATGGCTTTTGGATTTTATTGAGTCTTGAATGACCATTTACAGGCCAAAGGCTTTATTCTTTCATATGTGTTAAAAGGTTTGATTGCATAGGATCAAATATCAGATTCTGGAAGATGAATTAAGGCATGAACATCAGTCTGGGGACGCATTGGCATATGTGATGTGGCAAAATGCGATAATAATCTGAGATGCATCACAGTTTTTCTGGTGTTTGATGAGTTGGAAGAGGCCAAAAGAACCTCATCACCAATAAAAAGATGATTAAAAAAAGCTATTAGCCCAGCTGCAGTTGGTCAGTGTTTGAATGCTCATGCTATTCACAATTCAGTATAGAAAAGCATGCTGTGACTGAAGTAACAGTAAATATCATATTGACCACACCTACATATTGACCATATATTTTGACAGCGTAGATTTTAATGAGTTAAAATATGTACATAAATATAAATCATGATATAATTAGTTGGTCATAATTGAATGCAGGCCATATTGTGTGCTTTAGTGTAAATAGTGGTTTAGTAGCTGACTGATAAACCCTGTGAAAAATATCAAGACCCAGCGTGCATGTTGTTAAACTTCACTGTAGCATAAACAGCTCTGTGCTGTGTGTTGCCTTTTAAAGGATGTGTCAAGTGCACATTTACTGACTGCAGTTTGTTATCTGAGGATGTTTCCTCATAGTAGGAGAGACCCCTCATTGACGTGTGGTTTCACAACACACCTGTTGTCTTGGTCATACCCAGTGTCAAGTCTTGTTGAACATCATCTGTGCCTCTTTGAGGTGATGTTATGTCCCTGTGATTTTCACAGGGACCTGCTTTTGTTTGCTTGCTGATTTGTATTTAAGGACTTAGGTGTCTGTGTGTGTCTGTGTGTGTCTGTGTGTGTCTGTGTGTGTCTGTGTGTGTGTCTGTGTAGCACTAGTTAGTCCTTCTAAGAATGGAATGGAGCTGCTCCTGCCATTATGTGCAGCGCTCTGACTCCACTGTCCCCTCCAGCAGAGCGCTGATGATTGTGTGAACCGTAACCTGAGAGCTAGGAGCGGTGTGGCCCGTGAGAAAGGGTGTGTGCAGCCAACAGACTGTATGTGTACGCAGTTATAATTATTTTCGTACATTTTCAGGACAACCAGAGAATGACTTAAAGGAAAAGCTACAAAATGGCCCAGCTTTGTAAAGTTCTTTTTATCAAGGCTATATGTTTTTTTCAAAACAGCAGGCCAAAACCATGTTTGGTTATTGAGAATAAGGTCAGGGTAACACACAATAAATTACCACTGATCGTTTAGCACATTTTCTTAGTTGCCCCTCAAGCCATTGACAGTAGTCTTGCTGTTGCTCTTATGCAATTTGTGATTGTAGCCTTGGCACCAAATTTTTTTTTTCTTTTTTGCAAAACCAAGCAGACTACACTGGTTACATATATGATCTATGAACTCACTGCTTAGAACATTTAGCCTCTCTAGCTTACACTGCGTTCATTCTATGGAAATCATGTGTTCAGATCCATGTCAACACTGTGTGAGAAATTGTTTCTTTATTAATAAAAGTAAGAAATACATTCTGATTATGCTAAATCTGTCCACTTATATACACACCAATAACTGTAAAAGCACCTGCTTCATATTGTGTAGACCCCACCTCTGACCTGTCAGCATGCACTCCACAAGACCTGTCCAGCAAGGTCAGTGGTGGTTCTAGACCAAAATTACCAGGGGGGTAAATATTATATTTAGCTCTTCATTTATTTTAATTACAGTCTTCTTTCACAGCATAAAATCACACATCGTTTTAATACACACTGTCATCATTGTAGTAAGGAGGAAAAATAGAAAGTTAGTCCATTTAGGGCTCCAGCTGTTAGATTTTACAATCGCGCTGCTGGTCTTCAGGTTGCAGATGACAGCGCAGGTGTGTAGTGCTTTAAGCAGTCCACATAGAACACATGTAGCGTTAGTTCCGTTCTTCAAGCCAGCGCATGTCGCGATAAGAAATTCATATTTAAGTCATTGGCTGTTCAGTGCAGGGGCCAGGAGCAATCATTTGAGGTGCATGGGACGAGCCCATCTCCTTACAACTTAGAAAAACAAATGTATGTGCAAATGAATGTGTATACGTGTGTGTGCCGTGTTCCTGTGGCCGTTATGTGTGTGTGTGTGTGTGTGTGTGTGTGTGCGCGCAGTCTCGGCTTACGTGGAGGTTTGAAATGGATTCCCAGCCGCCGGCTCTTCCACGTCCCACCTGCATTCCCACAATGCCCCTTTGTTCCTAGCCCATGGCACTGTGGGATAGCTGTTATTCGAGAGGCGAGGGCTGGTCACCAACTTTTTCTTTCAGAGTAAAGATGGTAAACTCCTGCTATCTGGTTTCGTTGTACCTGAGTCGGGCTCTGGGGAGCGAATGGAAGCGAGAGCGTTCTGTGCTTCTCCACTTTGTGTGTTCGTACTCCGTGCACTGCAGTTAACTCCACACAAACTGCAAGTGAAAGGTGCTATTTGGTGCACAGAGTTTTAAATCCCTCATAGTCTCTTCAAACAATCCCACATTGTGCTCAAGTATAAGGTGCTTAATGCAGTCCGGTCAGGCAGCGTTTCTTACTTTAGAGATAAAAAGTACAAGTGCTTTGGGAGTGTTTGTAGTTAAGACAAATTCCTTGAGAAAATTAGTAATCTGTTTGTTTTTCTTTCTTTCTTTGAGTTTTTTTGCACAGTTGGATTAAGCTGTTTTTGTCAGATATCAAATCGGATACCTAAAACTTTGCAACCCTTTGTGTGAGTGACAAACATTGTGATCCACTGAAAAATAAAGAGTTAAGTTGAGAAGTAAAAGAGTTGATGGTTTCAGTCGACTGTAGCCGCTTGCACAGTTGTCAAAACTCTGCTTACTTCCTCCTTGATGCTTCTTGCTTCAGACGAGGTTGGGCTGAACAGAGGAAGTGTGGCTTTTCCTGTCCTTTAGTTTGTTATTGTTGCTCAGCCCTTTATTGAGTAACTGAAAAGGGCCAAAGGGGTGCACCACCATCGATTCTGCGCTTAATTAAGGATGGACGCTGGCCATGGCTGGCCTTTCCATGTCCCTGACCAACCCAACACATGTGGGCAATTGGAGCCAAATGACTGGTGAGGTCTCTTTCTTTATCTGTCTTTCTTTATATCCATTCTCATTCCCTCTCTCCTTCTCTCCCCCTCTCTCATTAAGCCTCTTGGCTCTTCCCAACACGGCAGGCTGGCCAGGGGTTTTCCCACCACCAACTACACAGACATAATTGATTTAATGAGACTTAAAACCTGCAATTTTGATGTTTATGATCTGTAATCCTGAACAATCCTGAACTTCCATAAGATTTATTTTAAATGCAAATGGGTTGAAAATCACTTTCCCCAGTGATATCGTAGACTTTTAAAAGAGACCTGCAGGATCCTCCAGCATGAACCCATATGCTTTTTCTTTAACAGATCAATTTAGGGTTTTTTTTTCCCCTGCCTTGTGTTTGTAAGTGATACAGCTCTTTCTGTTTTAGGACAAGCGTCAAGGGATGTGTAAAGTCTGGCTAGCCAAAGTTACAGAAACACTAACTGCACTGTCCCACAGATCTGTCCTTACCCAGTTTAGCCAGTGGAAAAAGCCACCCTGGCTTCGGTGCTGGACTGGCCAGAGTCTTGGGCTTTCTGGGGCACATTGTTTTTTTGGGGGGTTTTTTTGGACCGTTGTCTTTTAAAACACACTCTGAGTGTTTGTTCCTAAAAAGGCTCATTCACAAAGCCGCAGCACGGCAAGTGTGTGGGGAACTGTGCTGTCAGGGCTCGTTTGGATGATGTACTGTAAATGTTCGGGGCTCAGACCACTGGGGCTCTTTATCATAACATCCTCTGCTACGAGGCGGACTATTTGTTCTGAAGCTCTTTGACTGCCTTAGACCCGGGCAGGGAAGGGAGAGAGAGTTCCATTTGCTTACTCAGCTCTTCACTAGCCTCTCATGGTGATGCAGTCTTCGGGCCAGTTCAACATTTGAAGATGGAGTGACTTAAAGAATCCTCAGTATCCTTAGAATGCAGTCCCATTTGAATCAATGCGATTTGGATGCACCAGACTTTTGGCTGATATCCTGCAGATTCTAAGGCTTTGGTGCATGAACATTCAGTAAACAGTATCTTTTGGTCTTTGTATATAAAGTGAAAGGGCACATTTGTTTTTCTGGATCTAGTCGTGACATGGAGAATAAGGAGACACTGCGGGGGCTGCAGAAGATGGAGGACCGGCCAGAGGAGCGCATGATCCGTGAGAAGCTCAAGGCCACCTGCATGCCTACCTGGAAACACGAGTGGCTGGAGAGGAGGAACAGGAGAGGCCCTGTGGTGAGCTATCTCTCTCTCTCTGTCTCTCTCTCTCTCTCTCTCTCTCTGTCTCTCCATCACTCAATCACTCTATCTCTAAAATGAATTAATAGGCAGCACAAAGCCACATAGCAATACAACTATCTGACTAACTCCATTTATGCAAGCATTAATGTACTACTACTGTGAAAGTTGCCAAAAGTGTTCTTTGAGCTATGTTGTACTTCCCTAAAAAAATGAAGTACCATTAAAATGCATGAAGAACCTTCATTTAATGTCAAGGGTCCTCCCAAGACACATTTTAGCTTAACCTTCAGAAAAGTTCCTCATACTCCTTTGCTTATCCCATTTACACAAATGGTTCTTTTCCATCGAAAGAGTCTTTAGGGAACCCAAAATGGCAACACACAGAAACCCTTTTCTGGGACCCCTCTTATTAGTAATGGAGATACCCAGTCTTTACAAGGCAAAAGCCTGCTTTTAATTCTTTTAATTCTTTATTTCTTGTAACATGGGTCCTATGAGTAGAGCTAGTGGTGAAGTATGTTTTTGTGTGTGGGCGTCTGTGTGTGTGCGTATATGTGTTTGTAATCATATACATCCTGCTCTGCTGCAGGTGGTGAAGCCCATCCCCCTACGGCCGGACGGCAGTGAGGCTGGTCGCCAGGGTCTTGAAGCCGGTAGCGACAGCGCAAGCTCCTCTTCCTCTCAGAACCGGGGCCGCCGCAGCCCCTCCCCTGGACCCTCCTCATCCTCCGCCTCCTCCACTTCCTCATCTGCCAAAATCAGCAGCAAGCCGGAGTCTCCGGGTGTCCGCAGGAAGAGGGCATCCCCAGTTCCTGTGAGGCTCACTTTCACGCTTTGTCATTAAACGCGGCTTCAAAACACATATAGTTCTGGGCAAGAGTCTTGAGCACCTACAAAAATAATATATTCAAACTTTAGATGAGCAGTGAATGAAAGTTCTTCTCTGTAATGTTACGGAACATACAACTACAAAGTATAAATACAAATAAAATGAAACAGTAAATACTGATTGTATGTACAATAGATTTGTGTGTTCCTTGTGGAAGCTTAGTATTACTTGTAGTTTCAATCAGAACCCTGGTTTTACTCAATCGGTCCTTCATTAAATTAAATCAGGGGCTCCTGATGGAAACCCAAGCAATGACTGAAGGCATCAAAGATAAATCTGGAGCCACACCTTTGTTCTCCTTACTAGCTCACAAAATATCAAATATTGGTACTTTATTAGTGCTTTCTTGTTTGCAATTATTTTACAATTAACTTGCTAGCAGGAAGGCACTTTATCACATGCTGAGAAAAACAATTTGCTTAGGTGCCTAAGACTTTTGCACAGTACTGTACATGAATACTGTATTTATACTTCAGCGCTGTCATATGTTGTGAGTTGTTCAGCTGATAAATGAATCGCTGATGCTGTTTAAATGGCCTAAAAAAATGAACAAATGATGTTTTCTTATGACCGTGATGATCTATTATCTTTAGGTTTGTAATTCACATGTAATATGAAAATGGTTTACTAAAGAAACAAGACTGTTTAAATAGATTTACGTTCAGATGTGCGCTCATCAGTTGCTAAATGAAAAAGCATTCCATCTGCTTTTGGTCAGAGAATGGAAGATCTCATTTGCGGTCAAGGCAATTAAGTTAATTTCCAGCCATACAAGTATAACAAATGAATAAAAGACAGCAACCCCTAAGAACATTTAAGTTGTTTTTTAGCTGGTGCAAATGCCTTTGGTTTCTGTAGTTTCAGAGTGGGAGAGTAACTCCCCCTCGCCGAGCTCCATCACCAGATGGCTTCTCACCTTACAGCCCAGAAGAGACTAATCGCAGGGTCAACAAAGTCATGAGGGCTCGCCTGTACCTCCTCCAGCAAATTGGACCCAATTCCTTCTTGATCGGAGGAGATAGCCCTGACAACAAATACCGTGTGTTCATTGGTCCTCAGGTGAGTGTCACCAGAGTGTGAAATGGGCTTTATCTTAAAACAATTATCATTTTTCCCTTCACCCCAAAATGTAGTCGGTAATCCAAGATATTTGGCGTCTGAAGTTTGACTCTCTTGAACTGATGATACAATGTTAATGCAGCTTTTATAGAAACGAAAGCTTATAGATGTTTATAACATTGTGTACACTGCATGAGTAGTTTAATTGCATTTTTTGACATTTTGTAACATACTCTCTGCAAAAAGTACTGATTAAAGGCTTAGGAATGAGTCCTACCACTGTTTTTACATATATGATGTACATACGTCCAGTTTTAGTTTTAATAATATTAGTAGACATAAAATGTAACTTTTTTGGCTCATTGTTGCTCACTAAGGATACGTCTTACTACCAAACTCCTAAATCTTTTTAGATCCCCTCTCGTCTGATTTAATTGACCATTTTACAGTGTATAGATGACCCTCTGTCTCTCTGGTGAAACAGTTCTAGAGTTTGAGGACTGGGTGAATGTTCCCCTAAACCCTGATCTTTCTCTTTCTAATCATAATTATCAAAAAAATCTGCATGGAACTAAAAGCTGTTGGGATATAAATGTACTCATTTTTTGGACAGACATGCAGTTGTGGTCGAGGGGCCTTCTGTATCCATGTTCTTTTCGTCATGCTGCGAGTCTTTCAGCTGGAGTCCTCAGACCCACTGCTTTGGAGAAAGACACTCAAAAACTTTGAGGTAAATTAGAAAATTATAGCAAGAAAGCTGTTTACATTTAAGTTACAGTGGTAGTTGACTTCACAACATGCTATTCATATCCAGGTGGAGAGCTTGTTTCAGAAGTATCACAATCGGCGGAGCTCGCGGATCAAAGCCCCCTCTCGTAGCACCATCCAGAAGTTTGTTTCTCGTATGTCCAACTCCCACACCAGCTGCGCCTCCAGCTCTTCGCCTTCCAGCAATGAGAGCAGGTCAGTGCACCAGTCTGCTGGCGTAGCTGAAAGGTGGTAAATCTCAGCAGTGAAGATGGATGGAGACACATTTCCTGAATTTAATGTTCTCTGGCAGCCCCGTGTAAATTTTGTACTTGAGCTTTGCTACTCATTTGGTGTTCACAAGTGGGTTCTGCCTAAATGTACATCAAACATTTGACCATTCATTCATTGCCTTGTCCTTCACACCTCAAGGACCTGTATTTTTAATGAATCATCCACATGAAATCTGTGAAATCGCTTTTGCTCTTTGGGTCTCTATTGCGCCTACAGGAAAGTACAGGCCTCTCTGATGCTTAAAGTTTGTGGGAATAATATGTGCATTGTCTCAGAAATAGGAAACAGGAGACTTTTCTGTTTTGTGGATGTAGACGTCCCCTGTAGCCAGCCCAACACTTTCTGTTCACTCAGTCACCCTGATAAGCATCTAGGCCAGATCACAGCCAGCAGTCTGAGATCAGTTCCAGAAAACCCAATTTTGTGTAAGAAATATCTGTCTTGTAAGAAAAGACTGGTGATCTGTGTGTGTGTCCCATGTGCAGCATGAAGGACGAGGAAGAGCAGATGTGTCCAATCTGTCTGCTGGACATGCTGGATGAGGAAAGTCTGACCGTGTGTGAGGAGGGATGCAGGAATAAGCTGCACCACCACTGCATGTCCATATGTGAGTACCTTTATGGGTACAAATATGCATAAAACACATTGACTACACTGCAGATTACCAACACACCACACAGTACACAGTCACCACACAAGTTTTAGGTTTTATTCTAGAATAATCTGAAGCACTTTGACTTTTCAAGCACTTTGAGTGTTTTAAGGGATTACCTTCTTGCATCTATCCATGAAGGTGTTCACCATTGACTGGGCTTGTCCCTCTCATCTTCTCATTCCAAGCAGCCTTACTGCAGGCGGCATGGCTCATGAAAAACTAGATCAGTTCGTGCCAAGGAATGGCCTTCTCCTAAACGGCTGTCAAATTGGTGCAAGCCTCTTCTGAGGCTGTATCTTCACTGACAGGCTCTCACAAGCCATCACCTCATGGACTAGTGATGTAGAGTGTAGCCCATCTCACTTTTTTCTTTTTTATTCTTTTTCTTCCAGGGGCAGAAGAATGTCGAAGAAACCATGAACCCTTAATCTGCCCTCTGTGTAGGGCCAAATGGAAGTCCCATGATTTTTACAGGTAAAAACAGTCTGTATTCTGTATTCCAACCCTTTTGTGGAAGCTGTCGTACTTAGTAATTTGTTTTAAAGGGTGAAGTTTAAAAGGCGTGTCTTACTGGATGCCAGTAGTGCTCTTGAACAATAACGGTTGTGAATTATGGGTAATTCATCTAGTATAACTTCTTCGAAAGGGTGTACCGGGAATACAAGCTATTGTTCAGATTGTGCCGCAGTCACGGACTGCTGTGTTTCCAGTCTGTGCCGGAGGAAGCACCTGCACATGGCTGGGGTGAAAGGGCATGCATGGCGCGTGGTGAAGCACTGAGATAAGACAATCAGATGAGGTTCAGGAAACGAGGCAGAAGTGTCCATTGCGTTCAGAGGTACAGCAGACAACCAAGTGTAGACACAGGAAGAAGAGGGGCCTGTGGAAAAACAAGTAGACGGAAGGCTTTGATAGCCCCCTCTACCACTGTGGGCTGGAGCATTGTGCCAGGCCACTCACATCAGGCCTAATATGACCCAACAGCCCAGACCACAGTGGGAGCTCAAGAATGCTACTGTCAACAGGCCCAAATTAGACCCCTAGACCACTAGAGCTAGCCCAATTTAACCAGCAGGCAGCAGTGGCTCTAAACCTCAGTAGGTAAGTGAATGTTCCATATGGCACTACGAAGGATCAAATGGTGACTTTTTTTGTTTATTTATTTGTGCCTAATACCTAACTACATTATAAGATTAGATAAGATAAGCCTTCATAAGTCCCATACGTGGGAATTTTACTTGGTCATGACAGAAAGTGGACAATACAAAGTTAAGAGCAGCAAAATTTAGAAAAACAATAGAATAGAATGAAATAGAAATACATACTATGTTGCAGTATAGTATAAAATAAAATGTTCAAATATACTGTCTAAAAATTTACAACATAGAATATAGGAATATAAGTATGGTAACTATTATAAAAATGTGATTTTTCAAAATAAAAGTTCCTGATTGTTTCTTGGTATCCCACACATCTAATTCACAGAAAGAGTTCTCTCAGGAAACCGACGTTTAAAGGAATGAAAAGTGGGTCTTCTGTGATGTTCTAGCAAACATTGGCACCTTTATTACTTTTTATAGTGTACATATGAAAATAGTGAATTGAAAGTTAGGCTTTGACATGTCCAGCTTTCTTTCTTATCAGAGAGTGATGAGGTTGAGCAGAGCGGGGGATGTTTAGATGCTGTGTGTTTGCTGGATCTTCTCTCAGTGGTTAGGTGAACTAGACAGGCTGGCACCACCTGTGTTTTGTGTGTCTGCCCAGTTCTGAAACGCTAGCAGCTAGTTGGTTTCACAGCGACGTCCAACCCCCTCCCATGATGTGAATCCAACTCCAATGTGGGATTCTCACCACACAAAAAGGCCTGAAACCATACCCTGTTGTTTTTCTCCTAGAAGCAGCAAATAGTCTAATTCTACTGAATGAATTTTATTGTAAGATGCAATGCCATACTAAGAGTGTTTTCTGGATAGAGTACTTATGCTGGTTGATGTTGCCTTAGTAATATTTATGGTACCTTAAGTTTTTGAAACTGTGCTGACAGCAGTTTATTTGTGAAGCACATTATTAATGTTACCATTATTTTTCTAGAATGCATTAAAGTGTATATAAAGTCTAAGGACCCACAGCTAACCCCAGTTTGCTGATTTTCTTAAACTGATCACTAAAATCTGGTAAATCAGTTACTGACCTGTGGTTTCCATCAGCTTTGTTTGTGGGTAAACCCTTTCTGCCAGTATTTAGTGAAATTATGTGTTTGTATCCAGTCATGAGCCGGCATCCACAGCAGAGAGCTCCACAAGTCGCACCCAGAGCCAGGTATCTTCATCCACCACCTCGTCATCTTCCCCCCACTCTGAAGGCCATAGGGCATCCCAGGAGGGAGATTTCTCTCTACCCCACTATGGAGTGCAGCAGATCCCTCAGACATACAAAGAGCTGGCTGAACCTTGGATAAAGGTGAGCAGCCTCAGAGATTTGTTTTCACATATTCAGAGCTAATTTTTCTTTTTGTGGTGTTCCATACATTTAGAATACTTTCCTATATCAGATAATAACAATTATATGTTGCTTAAAGTGTATCATCTGCCAGTGAACATTCTGAAAAGTAATGCCCTTCGTATCCAATTGATTTCATTCAAAACTGCTGCAAGTGTGTGTTTTGTGTTTTGTGTACCACCTGTCACATATTGTTTCTGGAAATGCCCAGGCTATGACCTTTTCAATTGAAGTAATTTGAGGGGATTTAGATACTGATACTGATCCAGATATTGTTGGAATTGGCCACTAGGGTTCGAGTCTTTTACAAATTAGGCACCATAACCTTATCCTGGTCAAACTAGTCCATAAACAGGAGTGACAGTGTGTCTAATTACTCTCCTGCTCACTTCTCAGGTGTTTGGGATGGAGTTGGTGGGCTGTCTCTTTTCTCGAAACTGGAATATCCGAGAGATGGCCTTGAGACGGCTGTCGCATGACGTGAGTGGCGCCCTTCTGCTGGCCAATGGCGAGCGCTCTTTGGCAAGCGTAGGTGCTGGAGCAGGAGCGGGGCTAGGAGCAGCAGGAAGTGAAGTCTCAGGGGATGTTGTGGTTGAATGCTGCTGCAGTGTGCTGTCCATGGTCTGTGCAGACCCTGTCTACAAAGTCTATGTGGCTGCCCTGGTAAGACCCCTGTGAATTGTTAAGTACTTCCACTAAAACACGTGCAAATCACTACGTTTAGAGAAATATAAGTGTTTGAACCTAAATACACAGTCTGTGGGATAGTATTTGAATTCTGCCAGCTAAACATTTATAAGTGGGGTCAGACTTCATTCCATTCCAAAATGAAATCCCTCTACAGCCAGATGTCTGTGCAAAGGTGCTGAAACCAGCATTAAGGTGCAAAATGGCTGGAGCTGCATTTGTCTTGACTTGAAAAGATGATTTGTCTTGCTAAGTAAGGGTGGTCCATGTGCTGAAAGTTTTCTCATGGATATCTGTTCTTGAATTGTACATTTCAGCTGCATCATTAAAGGAGCTCCCAAGTGGTGGAGCTGTTTAAGGTTTTATGATGCATATCATGTATTATGAAAATATATTTGAAGTATTGCTTAGTTCTTCAGACTGTCAGATCTGCGACCATCACTCGTTCAGATCCTAAGTGGCTCAGTACAGGGCTCACCTTCATATCTTGCTGAGTTTCAGTTCTTTTTTGGCAAGAAGGTTTCAGTACATGAGCTTTGCGAGCTCATTCAACCCCTTTAACTGATGCATGTCAAACCTTCACATGAGCACTAGTCTGCATCACATGCATTTCACTGCCCCATCACATGAATCAGTCACAAGCATGGCAGCTTGTTTATTCTCATGATCACAAAAACGCCTGGGTTTTTTTTATGTCAGGAAGTTGCACAACACTAGCCCAGCTGATACGCTCACATGTTATGGGATGCCCAAAAAAAAAATCATGCCATCTCAGGTTAGGATGAGCCAAGTTTACTGCTTTACAGCAAATTAAACATGATGCTTCTGATGTTTTTTGTCTATTTGCTCTTTTTTTTTGGTTCCAAACACATGCAGCCGTTAAGCCTTTTATTTCTTTGAAGCATTTACTCATCAGTTTACTCACCCAAATATATCATCGTGATCCTGTTTATGACTTTTTTTTTTGTCTTAGATTGTACACGAGCTTCAATTTTGTTTTGCAAATCATAGACTTATTGGGGGGGGCTTACTGAGTACATTAAATGATTTTGGTTTTACTCTCATTGACTTTAGTTTGAGGTTATCAGATCAGTGCCGAAGTTCGATGCAACAAAACACGTCGGCTAGTTTTAAAGTTCACTTCAAACCAGGAAGTCTGCAAAGCTGGAGGGATCTTCAGGCTGGGGCTGAAAGAAAAGGTTTCTTTTTTTTCCCACTCTTAACCTATTTCTGCTTCTTGTAAAGAACAATGGCTCTTGGTGGCTGTTTTCAAGGCAGACTTCTGGGAGTTTGACATTTCCCTCAGGCTCTTTGCTCCAGCAAGCTGCAAATTTATGAAAACAAGAAAAGTTCTGTCCTCTTGGGGGCTTTCCAGCATATTTAGCGTAGTCGCGTTTTGCTGTAGTCTTTTAACAATGGAAGAGGGGAATGGTGTCTGTGGACTAAAAATACCATGACCGCTTGTATTCAAGGGAAGGCAGCATTTGTGTCAAAACTCTGTGTCGGAAAAGCTTTAGCGTTCTGTGACGACTCTTTTTGTAGCGGTGAAGTTTTTATTGGGTGAAAACATGGACTTACTTTACTGGAACAGACCATTTGGTCGATCTGCTGACATTGTTAAAGAGAGCTTTTAAAAAAAGTTCTCTAATCCACTTATTTTTTATTTCTTGTTTCATAGCCTGGGGAAGGTGTGGGAGGCTGTGTGTGTGTGTGTGAGAGAGAGAGAAGGAGAGTCCGAGGCTATCAGTGCTGGGCAACGCTCCAGTGCAATGCACTATCAGTCACCACTCCCCAGTTTTCTCTGGGAGTCAGGGTCAGGGTGAACTGTTTCTCACACACTCACATAGAGTATAATACTCGGTTACTGGTGTTGAGTTCTTGCTGCAAATCCCAGTGTCTTTGTTGTCACAGGAATAGTCTGGCAAGGTCAAAAGTTCATGGCTCTCTGTTTGCCCTTATGACCCTACATTACATATGTGCATTATTCAACTGGACACATTTAATAATTCTTCACTTGGATTCCTACCAACCAAACAGCCCAACAACAAATGCAAACTAATCTCTGACAGTTAACAAGCACCGTTTGTATAATGCGAATTGGTGACAATTCATTTTCATAAGGTACTGAAATATCTCTTTAAATGTACATGCATGCAGACTATGTCACCAGTAGCACATTATTCATTGAAGGTACATTTAAAGCCTGCATTTTGATAGCCATGTTTGATAGCCATGTAGTAGTTGCTAGGTTTATAACTGTTATTCTCTCTGCTTTTTGCACAGAAAACCCTGCGTGCTATGCTGGTCTACACGCCGTGCCACACTCTGTCAGAGCGCAGTTGCCTGCAGCAGCTGCTCCGGCCCGTTGTGGAGACCATCTTGGTCAAATGTGCCGACGCCAACAGGTGCTGAGCTCTCAGTCAAAGCAGCATCAGTCTAGCTTTTCACTAAAAGTAGATTCCTGCCACCTAGTGGCATATGATTGCTGTAGCACATCACCCTCTTTGTCATATACTTGAAATAAAAAAAGAAAAGTCTCACAGTTAAAAGTAAAAAACCTTCTCTGTTGGAACTAAATGAAGATTCTTTGTTTGTTTACAGTCGCACCAGCCAACTGTCCGTGTCTACTTTACTGGAACTCTGTAAAGGACAGATGGGAGAGCTGGCTGTGGGTAGAGAGATTCTCAAATCAGGTTGGAACACTTAATAAACTGATTTCTATTAGTAACTAATGTAATATAAAACATATTACATGAAATATAATCATTTAGGTATAATAAGTCTTATTATTTATCACCTTTCTTTTTTAAACTGTTCTCTAACTACTATAAAACATCAATGTAAATATATGGTTGGGAATGAAAATGTGAATTCAAAGAGTTAAACAATTTAAATGAAGCTGTTCTTCAATTTTTCAGCCAGGTATACACTATGATTTTAGAAGTCATGCATGATTGAATTACCTAAAGCACACAGCCAAAGTCTACTGTTTATATACTCTGTTTTGAAAATTATTGGTCTGATTGACGAAACAAAACATTGAGAGGATGCTATACCACCTTCGCTAATTGGGCCATACTTTGCACTGAAACAAAAACCTATCTATGATGTTGAATACAATGCAGTCTCTGCTGTTTGTTTTCACAATTCTGCTAAAATCATGCATGCTTTGTTGCTGCTTAGAATGTCAACAACCACTGTTGCACAACTGAAAGTTTTGGCAAAAGTTATGTGGGTGGGTTTGTTTGTGACATTGAGTAATGGATTTGTGAAACAGTTGACAAAACAGCATATCGATCATCTGACCTCTCAGAGCATGTTTAATCACTCCTTAGGGCATTGATGCTCCTATTACACTACAAGTCAAATGACAGCTAGTTGAATTCAGCATAATCCTTTAGTTGAGTTGGCAAAAGGTATATCGTGACGGGCTAAAATTATACTGTGTGTCCCTGGCTGTATTGTGTGGATAATTATTGATCTTTTGAGATGTTTATGGAATGTAATTTCTGAACTTTATGTTTAACTGTTTCTTTATCTGTGTTGGCTCAGGATCTATTGGTATAGGTGGAGTGGACTATGTGTTGAACTGCATCCTGGGTTCACAGACAGAGGCCAATAACTGGCAGGCTCTGCTGGGCCGCCTCTGTCTGATTGACCGACTGCTGCTGGAGTTCCCAGGTGAATTCTACCCTCATATCGTGTCTGCGTCAGACTGTGGACAGCCCCAGAACCAGGTGGAGAGGTACAGGACTGCCCCATCGAAGTATCAATATCTATCTGTTCTGAAGGATACAGCGTTAAGGTGCCCTGTTGAAATGTGAGCTCTAGGTCAGCAGTACAAATATCAGATAAAGCAGCCATTTCCAGGCTTTATAGATGTTATGGAAATATACTGAATATATCATACATTTGCTGATGTCAAGTGAATATAAAGTGGATTTTTATTTTATGTCCTCTCTCTTTCAAAGCTCATGGTTAGCGCTGTAATCGTTTTGCAAAATCAGTTATTGATCATCCTGCACTGCATATTTTAGGGTTTTCCCTGCTGTAACACTTGTTCTCAGGAATGGCTTGTTATTTGGCTGATTAGTTGTATTAAGCACACAAAACCAGGGAAAACACCAAAAATATGCAAGGCAGATGTATTCTAGCACCAACTACCAAGAAAATTTGAAAATTGTCTTTAGTTCATACTGACTTGATTTATGACTTCATATTTTAGGTACCAGAAGTTGCTGCCTCTGCTGAGCTTTGCACTGCAGTCCATCGATAACTCCCACTCTATGGTGGGAAAGCTCTCCCGCCGTGTGTTCCTGAGTGCAGCCCGCATGGTGGCCCGTGTACCTCACATCTTCGTCAAGTTGCTGGACATGTTGAGTGTCACCAGCTCCACCCACTATGCCCGTATGCGGCGCCGCTTGCTGGCCATAGCAGAGGAGATGGACATCCTTGATGCCATTCACCTGGGACTGGAGGACGTGCAGATGGCTTCTGGCACACACCAGCACTGTGAGGCCTTTCTGGAGCCTCTGGCACCTCTCAATTCTCCCATTATTACAGAGAGGAACTCACCCACACTTAGTCTTCAACAGCATGGCAAGGTGGTACGAGTAGGTGGGGCCAGTGCAAAACCTGCAGATGAAATTTCAGAAAGACTAGCAGCTATCAGTACCACCAGCCATGCTGACCAACCAAAGCCACCGGTCCAGCTTCGCTCTAGACCCATGAGCCAGTGTCTTACTTCACCCTCCTCCAGCCAAGCACCCACATTGCCTTCTCCTTCCACCTCCCACACACCAGCTTTCCCTCCAGACAACCCCAAAGCCCGGCCACAAAGTTTTATTCATGGCAAGTTCAATCAGTCTTCTCCTGGTGCCCAGCGCAAGTTCCCTGTCCAGAAGGGAGCTGGTGGTGGAGCCTGTAAGGACTTAGAAAAATTGCCCTCACCTGTGTTCCCCCAAGCCAGGCCACTGCCTTCCACACAGATCCACCGCCCCAGACCCTCCAGGCCCTCTCCCTCCACTCCTTCCGAATGTGCTAAAGCTCCAGGCCTTGGAGCAAAAAGTAGCATGAAGCTAGAACTTCAGGACCACCCGCCAGGGGACATCTCAGGCTCTGTGTTTGTCCCCAGCGATGATGCAGTCTTCACGCCTGTTGAAGAGAGGTTCCGTGGCCTGGATGCCTCCGCCGAGCTCAACTCCAGCATGGAGGATCTTCTTGAAGCTTCAATGCCGGCAGCGGACAGCACTGTGACCTTCCAGTCGGAGGTGGCTGTGTTGTCTCCAGAAAAGGCAGGCACCAGTGATAACACCTACAGCGAAGACATGACACAGAACCAGAAGTGCAAGGAGAAAATGGAGGCAGAGGAAGAGGAGGCACTTGCCATCGTCATGGCGATGTCTGAGTCGCAAGATGCTCTACCTATCATCCCACAGTTGCAGGTGGACAAGGGCGAAGACGTCATTATCATTCAGGTGGATGTGAGTGCAGTAGAGAGAGACTTTTTTATATTTTTAGTTTATCCTTTATGTGGTCAGTACAAAGTCTTATGTTTCAGTACCATTCTTCATTATCCATTAATCATTATCCATCATCTGTGCATTCAGACCCCTGAGACCCTGCCTGGTCATACCAAAGCAAAACAACCCTACCGTGAGGGCGCTGAATGGCTCAAAGGTCAGCAAATCGGCCTGGGAGCGTTCTCTTCTTGCTACCAGGCACAGGATGTCGGCACTGGAACGCTGATGGCTGTGAAACAGGTGAAGTGTGAATGTCAGAGAGATGCACATGTCACTTTACATGCTCAGTACTTTATTCAATTCTAAACATACATATTTTGTACTTTAATGCACTTTAATTGTACTTTCTCTATATAAGGCCATTCTGAACATTGTTAGTCATGACATTTTAGGGTCAATGCGGGTGAAATGCATGAAATTCTCATGCTTAGTTCTGTTTTATTTTGTTTAGGTGACGTACGTGCGGAACACCTCCTCGGAGCAGGAGGAAGTGGTGGAAGCTTTGCGAGAGGAGATCCGGATGATGGGTCATCTCAACCACCCTAACATCATCCGCATGCTCGGGGCCACCTGCGAGAAGAACAATTACAACCTGTTTGTGGAGTGGATGGCAGGTAGGCTGTGATTTGAGAGATCTGTAAAATAAACTCAATAAATCCAGTTTCGAACAATTCCAGTGTTGTGCTAGCTGTTTAAAGTGCCCCTTTTTCATACATGAACACACTGTAGCATGGCATAGCACAGCATAGCACACAGTGTGAGGAGCACGAAATAGTTCTCTGCATTTAACCCATTCACCCAAGTGAAGCAGTGGGCAGTCAGCACTCAGTGAGCAGTGAGCATTTTTTGATGAGGTTAACCACATTTCAGAATTTAAAAGAAATAAAGTATACAACATTTTCATAGGAAAATGTTTGCAAATTGATCTGAAACAAATAGTGGTGTTCCAACAACATTCACATTTTGATGGTTGAGTTTGAGTTTTTTCCAGTTTCCTTGTCGACTCTTTAGAGTCAGGCAGCCCTCACATTTCATTGAAGTCCTTTTGATCCTTTTATGATGGAATCTTTTCTGTGCCAGCTCTGGAACCTTCCGTCCTGGTCTAAAACAATCACCTCTCCCTGCTTCCTCCCAGGTGGCTCCGTATCTCATCTCCTGAACAAGTACGGTGCTTTTAAGGAAGCCGTGATAATCAACTACACCGAGCAGCTGCTCAGAGGCCTGGCCTACCTCCATGAAAACCAGATCATCCATCGTGACATCAAAGGTGATTACACAGTGCCGTGTCAGCTCACAGGAAGGCTCTGTTTGTGTATACACATCCCTACAGCACTTCTTTCTGAACTACAGACCCAGGAGTTTTTTTTTTCTGAAAATTGGTAACACTGTAAAAAAAAAAAAAACATTTAAAAACATTAATTGACAACCATAAAATTATGAATATATTCATTGTAGGGCTGTCAGTAGATTAAAATATTTAATCGCGATTAATCTCATGTTTGTCATAGTTAACTCACGATTAATCGCACCTTTAA
>JBBPDB010000036.1:4035804-4058330 GCA_037974465.1 Brachypetersius altus | reverse complement strand
TATTATTGTTAAATAAACATTACCCAGCATATTTTACCTGACCAGCCTTTTGTAACTGTTTATAATATTCGTTATTCACCTGCACTGCCACTATCTGCAATCTCACGCACAAAATGTAGTCTGTTCCGCAGTACACAGAGCTCGCGCGCACACAACAGGAGAGAGCTCGCGCTTATGGAGGGATGATGGCGGAGAGAGCCAAATGATCCAAAGTATGGTTACTAACTTTCAGACCTTACCAGTAATACGTTTTCAAAGGTGTACAACAAATCCCTCAGCCACTTACACTTTTAACTGTTTTTACTGTTTTTACTTGTGTATTAATCTCTGACATGATTTTTCTCTTTGACAGGGTTTGTTATGGTGTGTAACTTAGCCAGCAGTAATGTGATTAAATAGCTGTTGTTGATTTAAGTATAGCTTTACAGGTTATGTCAATTATGTTACTTTAAATCATTGTATATTCATTTACAAGAAAATTGTGTATTTAATTGTTTTACAATTTTGTTTGTGTAATAGATATTTTCTCAAACATTGGTGCTTGCTAAGCTATAGATAAAAAAATATATATAGTGTTATTTCTGTTCTCAATTTGTTTTGGTTTTTTAATTAAAAAACACAACAAAAAGTACTGATAAGAGTACCATTAAAGTACCGAATCGATAAGTGCTATCGATAGAAGTAGTAATACCGTTAGAACCTTAACGATACCCATCCCTAGTGGCAGAGTGGTGGAGCGTGTCGAATTGACACCTACACGAACATTGCCCAGATAATCCCACTCCATCCACTGGCTTGTCTTCTTCCCATAGTACCCTCTGGTGCAACCACCTTTCTAGGTTAACAGCTCATGCATATCTTGTGGTCCTTCCTCTGTTGCTTCCATAGCTATCTGACCAGCATATGTTAAAACCAGAATAAATGTTTGAGTAACTCATGATACATTAGCCCTTTTGTCATTTGGACAAGATGGTACAGCCTTCCTTGTCCTTGCAAATCAATGGACGACAGGCAAGCCTTTGACACCCAACAGCCTGTCACCAGATTATAGCTTGGGCCACTGTTGGTAGGTACTCAACTCTGCTGAATGGGAGCGCACCACGAGCCGTATCAATTCACAGATGATACATGACCAATCATTTGGTTATAACAATCAAGCTCTTGCCAAAACCACTCAGGTCTTTACACATGTCCACTTATCCTGCACCCAACAAGTTGCCTATAAGAACCAACTGTTCAGTTACTGTCTAACACACTATATGGCCATTTTTCCATAAGGATCATTAATGCTATTGCATTCAAATACATAGACTTTAATATGGAGTTGGTCCCTTAACAGCTTCCACTCTTCTTGGAAGGATTTTGGGGTCTCCATTCCAGTTCATCCCAAAGGTGTCGGATGGGGTTGAGGTCAGGGCTCTGTGTGGGCAAGTTCTTCCACACTGAACTCATCTAGCCATGTCTTTATGGAGCTTGCTTTGTGCTCTGGGACACAGTCATGCCGGGATAGAAAAGGTTCTTCCCCACATAGTTCACAAAGTTGGAAGCATGGCATGTCTTCGTCCGCTGAAACATTAAGATTGTCTTTCACTGCAAGTAAGGGGCACAGCCCAAACCCTGGAAAACAGGTTTGGCCCGATACTGTTGTCCATACAGTAAACATCATTTGCTTCACCTGTGAGTGGTCCTAACATTTTGACTTAATGGTATATACACTGGACAGATAATGCCTCATCCTGAAACTGTACACAGACTGTGTGCAGTCCCAAAAAATGTCAGATATGCATGCTAAGGCACTTGGACTCCCTGGCTTTCCACAGTGATCCTTTAAGTACACTCTTATATAGTGTTTCAGTCTTTTCTTTTGTGCTGTGCCTGATGTGTTTACCCTTCCCGTCGCTTTAGATACACCCACATTGGCCCTGTTTCCAACACCATACACCAGTTTTGATAAACTGCCCCGTGGGGTAGCTTGATAAGACTTGATTCCATGAGAAAGTCTGAACACAACAAAAAATAGAGGTAGGTGTGTAGATTACGCTTTCTTCTTTAAGTATTCTAAAAGAGTAAAAACACCAAAAGTTTGCATCTATGCAAATCTTTGCATGCATGGACACAGTCAGCAACATGTAGAAACACACACACACACACACACACACACACACACTTTTTGCTCAGTTTGCCTGAGGGAGGGTCATCTGTGAGGCTGCCTGATCGAGCTAATGGACAAATAACAGGCCTCCGACGTGAATAAGAACCAGTTGTTCTCAGTAATATAGATGGATATCTTTCTCCCCCAAATTTCTGATAATTGGTTGAGAATGGGTGACATGGTGTGTGTCACACAGGGTGGTTGGTCTAGCCTGCAGTCAAATTGTGGTTGGTGGCCTTCTAAGGAAACAAAACATTTGACTTAATTGAAACATGTCTACGATACGTTTAGACATTTGCGATTCATGATCGCCTCGCGTATCAGATGCGTAAAATCATGGGACAGCTACTAAACATTACGCATTGTGGTTACTAGAAAATTCATAAAACAATGTTTAAAGCCCTTTTTTTTACATGGCTCTTTTTGATTCCAACAGGCAACATGTATTCGGTGACCAGTCACAGTACAGTATTAGATCTTTTTAAAGTGTCAAAGACACCCGTAAGCCCTTTCCATGAACCAGACATAAATTACAGACAGCCAAACACAGCTGAAAGCATGGTTCTGTATCAGCGCCTACATCTGTCTGCTAACCGTCTGATAAATGTTTAAATAATGTGCCGGACTATGCTCTATTTACAGAATGTAGCATTTGGTAAACATTAAAAGAGGCTTTTGTTTGGAATCCAAACAGTCATTACCAAGCCATCGTGGCCACATGCTCATGAGAGATTAGGGGATTTGTTTAGGAGTGCGCAGACTATTCTTAAGGGAGCAGCTACTCCAATAACTGAACAGTGTTTTGAATGGCAATTGTGGTTCTACTGTTTCATCCGTGCACAAAACCCACGCACTGTTTGTTTTATTGGTTGCCGTAGCGACGGTGCCATCCATCAGTGACTGAACTCAACAGGCCAAGACGTAATGATAGAAGATTGTTTAAACCGTTCGTCTTTCGTCTTCCGCAGAAGAGCAGTATTACTCACCGTCTCACTTTTAGCACATGGATAGGCTGCTTCATATTGGTCTTTTTCCAGGCATGACCATGGCAGTAGTGCGGCTATACTACCTTCTGTTCATAGTCAAGGTAGTCATCATAAAAAGAGTAACATGGAATAAAAGTGTTATTTGGCGGGAGCCATTTAAAAGCCAAGCTATATCAGTGCTGCTCGACTTACCTTATCTAAGGTGATTACCATTAGTACACCATTCAAAAGCTCTGTCGTTTTTCCAGTAATGTGCTGTGTACAAGCCAGTATTACACTCCAAATGTGTTTTACAATTTAGTATTGTTTTGAACTGTTTGTATCCATTGTACTGTAGGTAGCTCCTTATTGTAAGGCTACTGTAGTATTGTCACCTTGTAAAACTATTCACTCACTTTAAAGGTTTTCAGTTTTCCATTATTTAAATACTAGAGTAAACCAACATTTAGACATTAAATTTGTAAATATCCCTCACTTTGTGGGTATGTGATTACCACAACAATGATAATGCTAATTTTATACAGTCTCAAGATTCAGTTTCTATGGGATTTGCTGTGTTATGTACATGGCAAGTTCACAATGGTCTACATTCTTCCCAGCTAAGCTAGACAGCTGTACAGAGTTTAGTACTGTACAGCTGTCTAGCTTAAACACTGAGGTAAGACATTTTAAATTTGTATATTGGAGTTTTGCAGTAAGTAAATATACTGCGAAGTATATCCTATATCCTACATCTCAAATTCTCACTGTTGGTAATTAGATTATCCTGTTAGCCCATTCGTTTTTGAAAGAAGGGCTGTTTGAATTTCATATTTTTTCAAAACAAAAGAAATATATTCTATTTCTTAGAATTTCGGACTCCATTACAAAGTATTTATGATGCTGTTTAACTGTGCTTTAAAATGTTAACTCTTTGATGTCCAGAAAAGGGGATAGTGCTGATTAACAGTATTATACTACTGTCTTGTATAGCACAGTTTTGTACCACATTAACATAACATGTCATTTTTATAAACTAACCTTACAGCATAAGATCATATTAATGATTTTGATTACAGTCACATACATTAGTGTAAATTAGTGGAATATGTTTCAGTGTCATATGAATGAATGTACTTTGTTTTGCTATGTAATTGCATAAACACACTTTCATATTTAAAAAAAGTTTTAAAGCACTTGTGTCTTACTGCCACCTGTGCCCCCCATGCACATCTCATCGGCTAAGCACTAAAATACAGTACATCCTTCTGATCATTTTATGGCTTTGTGGCTCCAGTCAGTCTCAGGCAGAGCCAGTATTTGTGAGAGGTTACAAGAGGCATTGACTGTACAGGAGGTTTCCACACACCATGCTATGCTGCATAAATATTAACTCGTGCATTCGATTGTGTATTAAATCAATGCAGAAAAGACATCGTTCATGACAACGCTTATGGTGTAAGACATGGATATGACTTGGCACACTGCAGAGGCTCACTAAGGTAGTGTGTCGGAAGCTGAGGGTGATCATGAAGGCTTGTTCTCGGTGACTTGCAGAACCAGCTCTGTGGGATGTGTCATCTTTTCTCCTGTCACCGTGGGTGAGGTTTGATGTGTGGCTTGACTCTTATTACAAAACGATTTACATAGTAGATTAGTTGTTTATATGATGTACATTATAGTGACAGTGAATTTTAAAAATCAATATTTATGCTTTTGTTACATGGTTGCATGGTTTATTAAAGAAGCTAATTACAGAAAAATGATTAACTGTAATCAGTGCTTATTTAGTTAGTAGTAAAATTCATATTCTTTTTTCGATTTACATAAGGTGCACCAACATTAAACTCTTAAACATAACTCACATAATTCAGTTCTGAACTTTATTCAACGATTGCATAGTACACGCTGCTGACGTTCATGTGTTTTCCAGCACCCTCTGTGTGCACCTACTCATAAGAGGTATGCAACACCAACCAGGCCAACTTATTGTGTAACAAGCTGGCACTGCACTAACCTCTGTTCTGTGTATGCGTGCGTATCGCATGCATAATGTACCCTATTGTCCAATTGCATGTCTGTGTTTGGATGGGGGGGTGCACACTCTTGTCTGTATTCCTTCTCCAGATGGGATTTTGTAAGTGAGATCATTCTTAAGCCTAATCTCCTTTAATGCGCAACTTGTGTTTGTGTTACAAAAAAAAGAAAGAAGAAGAAAAAAGAGAGAAAGAGAAGGGTCAAACTGGAAAGTCAGGCTTTATGAAAGAAGAAAAAATGTGTGACTGCAAGGATCTGATGAGAGACGCACAAGGCATACCTTTCCCGTGTTCGGAGCACTAAATTTACTCTTCCAACTACAAAATGTATTAGCATTGTTCATACATGTGTCATGCAGATTGTTCAGTGTCTTTTTAATGTTCATATCACATTGCATTTGCTCTGTCAAAGTGAACGTTCAAACTAATCTACAACTGGCATAAAAATAAAGGACCCAAAATAAATTTCAATATATACAGAGAATTATAACACTTGTATAATAGAGAATAAAATATTGCCGTGTTTTGGCAATCTTCAGGCTCATACCATTATGGTCCCCAATTAACTGATTAGTGTCACAAAAAAATGGGAATCCAACCTCTTTTGAAGTCATAAAAATGAGTCACAAGACCAACAGTTTTGCAAGAAATGGCAAGTTACAAGGCAAGTCAGAAACAAATCTCCATTCATACAATATAGTGTTTATTCAGTATTAAAATATGCATGGCCTCTCTGTGCAAGAGGTGCCACTCACAACCTTACAACCATTTTTAAACAGATAAAAGCAAATGATTAGCATCAAGTTCTGATTTTTAATGCTAGCAACAAGAGAGCTCTTATCTGTCTTTGTAATTGCACTGTTGTGTTGGTCAAATTTTGGTCTGTAACAAATGTTTAGCTTTTTCCTTGTAAATAAGGCCAAATGAGCAAACAGCTACTATTCAGATTGTCTAAAAACAAGTCACTTAAAGAATTAAAAGCAGTTTTATTAAGTTGTTTTAGAATAGCCCACCCGCTATCTGCTTGGCAGAAGCCAACGTGGCTATAAAGGCACTTTTAGCCTCATAAGGTTAAAAAAGCAATTTATGAAGTCTGCTTTAAAGGCTGGATTTTGGCTTAGCAAAGCAGGAGCCAAATGTGCGTGCATGTGTGTGTGTATGTGTGTGTGTGAAGGCTTATAAACACAGGCTGTCTCCCGTTACGTTCAGCAGGTCTATTCTGGCCTCTCCCCTCTTCCACCCTGTCCATGTTCTTTCTGCCTCTGTGTGGAAGTCTGTAGGCCGAGGTTAAGAGGGCACATTCCAGGAACCTTCGGCGTTGCGCCTCAGGGTGTGCACATGTGTGTGTGAAGCAGTTCTTGCATCCGTGACAGTGTTTACGTGGATGTTCTATGTTTTTTACCATAGAAAGTGAAAAGTTAGCACCACCTTTAGATGGCATCTTAGAAATGACAAATTTCTAAGTACAATTATTAGCTGATTGTTAAATTTGGCACACATGTAGTTTTTTTATTATTCTTGCTTTGTAAGAGTTTGTTATCTTTAGATTCAGAGGTGTGAAACATCCTGAGAGGTGTGAAGGGTTACTTAATTCCTTTTGCCCTGGAAATAGGCCTAACGAGTGAAATAAAGTCTGAAGCATAGTGGACCGGTTAAAAAGGGTTCCTAAATATTTGTGCGTGCCACATTGTATTTCTTTTTCACACACACACACACACACACACACACACACACACACACACACACACACACTTTTACTCTTTTACTTTATGTCATGATTTGTGTTGGAACAAAACATCTTGAACCTAAGACTAAGATCATTTCAGAACAATATGCATTTATTTTATAGAAAATATCTACTTTAGTGGAATAATTATGTAACACTCTCAGAGCAGCCTCATAATGAGATTAAGATGCTTTCCCAGTGCAGAAGGTTTTGAATACGTGGCAGCCAGTGTTGGAGTGTGTGAATGTATGTTCTTGCATGTGCTTGTGTGCAAGTGTGTTGGCAAGTGCATGTGCAGTGAACAGCATTCCTGCAGTGTTGCAAGGCAGTAATAGAGAAAGGCAGCTGCACACATACACACACACACACACACACACATACACACACAACAGCAGAGCTGACTGCACTGTCATAACTCACCATTAATAAGCGTGTCTCCTTATTTTCTGGCTCATACAGTGAGTGCTACATAAGCACCTGCCAAAGTGGGACTGAGGTTACAATTCTGCTTCAAACTCTCATCTTTGCATTAAAAAGTGCATTAAGGGGAAATTCCTCTGGTTTCAAATGTGCATAATTTACATAATTAAAGTGTCAACATGTGGATAGTCATTTGAAGTGCTTTGAAATGAAATTAGTTGTTCTGGGGAATTGTTCACAGCAGTGAACCAGGAACCAGGCATCCAAAGTGCTTAATGTCTCTTGAAACAGTTCCAAATGGAGTTCCATTGCATTTAAGACAAAAGAAAAGTTTAACCTAAAACTTTATCCATTCATGGAGGAGATGCAAGAGACAAAATTGTTCTCAAAGAAAACATACTTATAATTTATCATTCTTTTACCATTTTCAATATCACATATAAAACCAGTTGCACCAGATCTTAACTAAGATGGTCTTAACTGCTAAGTCGGTTGCAACTAAAACCAGAGTTGGTTGCAACTAAAACTATCTTTTTTCCAGAGAGGACCTCCGTTGCAACAGCTAAGCTGTTTTGAAATTTAACAATCAAACACAAATATTCAATGTTTTGACCAAAGATTTGCTACCTGTCATCCACGATGTAGATCTGAATGCTGACACTAACTCAGATGTACACCAACATAGCTAACTTGCTAACATTTGCTAGTAAGGTATCTGACTTACTTATAGACCAAAATTAATAGGACCAGATATGTACCGGCCCACTGGCTGCGCAGGAAAAAAAACCTGAGGATGTGTCAGAGTGCAGGCCGCGAAGCCCACACTCTGAGCTCCCTCTAGGCATGGAGCAGGCTGAGACACAGGGATCCATGCTAACGTGTTTATTAAAAGAAAAGGCAAAACAGAAAACAAATAGGCACGGTGGCCTCCCAGAACTCTAACATCAAGGCAGGAAACAGGCAGGGGTGATGAGGTGATGGACACATGAGGAATGGAACACAAAGACAGGCTTATAAAGACACATAATCACAACACAAAACACAAGCAGGTGGAACTAAGGAACATATGACACACGGACAGAGAACCACATGACACAGAAACACTGGAAAGATACTTTCAAAATAAAAGCCCCAAAAACCCAACAGAGACCCACATGAAATAGAACTGAACTGGTAACTATAACTGAAAAACCCATGGCCTTAAATGGCCACTGACTGAGCTGTGACAATCACATTCATTAGAATAGCCTTTTCGAAAGACAACATAAAATGTCATGTTAAATAATTATTTTATTTAGGTTATTTTCGATAATAAAACTAGAACAAAGCTTACCTGAACTGCATCTAAACTGCAGTTGATGAGGGGAAACAGACTGCGCATGAGCAATGACAGGAAGCGAAACGGTCGAACAAAAAACTCAAAATATCACGTTCACCCAACTTAACTATTTAGTAGTAAACATGAAGTTTTTTACAAGTAAACTCAACACTATGCTCGAAAAATTGTCCACCTCAGTTCATTTTAAACTGGAGTTAACAATTTGCAAGTTGTATTTTTTACAGTGTAGGTACTCATTATTGCATACCAGGTACACCAAACAAGACCTGCTGATTTGGAGCTTCAAGAACTGACTGTTCACCTGCTGTCTAATATTTTCCACTCCGGGGCAAGTGCCACTGTAATGAGAATCACTTCACCTGTGAGTGGCTGGTATATTAATATATATTATGATATATATATATGATATATTAATTCAGAAAACATCATTTTTCATTCAAATAGTTGTTTTAGTCCTTAGTTAGTGCAAGAGTTAAATAAAGTGAGGAGAATACACTTTTGTCTTGGCATTGGAACAGTATTGGAATAATTTAGTGTGTGTGTGTGTGTGTGTGTGTGTGTGTGAGAGAGAGAGAGAGAGAGAGAGCATTATATTATATATTATCTCCATTTGGGTACTGTTTGTTACAGATGGTAAAATAATACACTCTTCTACTAAAGATCTGCGCAGCAACAAGAAAGGATAGAACACTTCTGATAGAACACTTTTTCTCGAATTGTGGTCGTGTTATTAATTGTTCATTGCATTAAAAAACACTGTGAGATAAAAATATACTGTCCTGGTAAGTTTTCAGGTACAGGCAACTTTTTTTTATAATGTACAAAAAGAGAAAATAAAATATAACAGTCTGGAATCAATATATGGTGTATGGAGTCAGTACTTTAAATAAAAGTGTTGTGGCATTTGCTAGAATTAACCTATTTTAAGCTGAATTATTTTAAGCTGAATAAGCTTTAAAAAAACAGGCTGTGTAGCTGAGCGCTGCTCACACCAACGTGACATTGCATTTAAATGCATACTTTAATATGTCACATTGCATTTAAATACACACTTTTAAATACTTTACTATGGAGTTGGTCCATTTGTCTTGGAAGGCTTTTGGAAAATGCCTGGAATTTGTGCCCATTCATTCTGTAGAGCATTTATGAGGTCAGGCACTGATGCTGAACGAGAAGGCCTGGCTCACAATCTCGGTTCCAGTTCTTCCCAAAGGTGTTGGATGGGGTTAAGGTCAGGGCTCTGTGCAGGACAGCCAAGTTCTTCCACACCGGAACTCACCCAGTCATGTCTTTATGGACCTTGCTTTGTGTACTGAGGCACAGTCATGCTAGAATAGAAAAGGTTCTTCACCAAACATGGTGTTGCCCAAAATGTCTTGGATCGCCCAAACCCTGAAAAACAGGTACTTTTGTCCATGTCGTGTGTAATTTGCTGTATTTTCTCTGCGTTTGAAGAGCCAGCCTCACGTTGTCATGGTGATGGACTGAGCTTCCTCGCGGATTCGAGCTCTGACGTCTCTGACGACATGGCCAGGCGTCAGACGTCGTCTCTGGTTGGTCGGTGCTCTCTCCCCATACGCCGTCATTCACTCACACCATTGAACCACTGGCAGCGCGGCTCAGCAGCTTGCTCGCCGATTGGTCAGATTCTTTAAGGGGCGGGGAACACGCTGGTCTTCTTTGCGCTGATTGGACGCTGAAAACACGTTCAACTGTACCGTAGTAGATCACACAGGTACAGCCAACTCTCCGTATATAAACACAGAGGAGAGGACTCTTTCCACATCAACACTGTCAACAGGTTACAGAGAGCCTGGTGATTACTTCTTACTTTTTTACAGGTGAGTGACACTTATTCCAGAACATCTGCATGCAAACCTATTGCTCATAGACAGAGAGTAGATTTAAGTTGCATGTAACCACGTGTTAGTGACAAGCAACTAAATTTACACGTGGAACATGTGAGTTATGCATATTTTAATTTATACAAATTTGTGCAATTCTGCCCTGCTACTAAGTAAAGCTGTTGCTGTGGGATCAGGTTATTAAAATGTAACCGCAGGAATAATAATAGTAGAAATTTGAGAAAACAAGATTTGAATACTTTTCAAGATGCTGTAGTAAATATCAAATACTATTGATTGCAGTTGCAATAGAATTGCCTGAACTTTATTAGAAGTGGAATATATTCATTAAGATTGTAATTTCAATCAGGCTTTATAGTAATTCTGAATTAAACGAACACTGGCTGCGGTTTCAGAGCATAAAGTATTTTTTAAGTTAACAACAAACTTTTTAAGCACTTAAGCACTACAGCAAACTGTTGAATAAATAATTATCCAAAGCTACTCAGTCAGTTTTCCTAGTTCTGATTCTTAACAGGCTAATGAATGTATATAGCCCAGGTTAACTTGACTCTGTGTATCAGTTCTGTTTTTAGCATTCATAAGTATTGTTGACATTTGAATATAATTTGTTCAATATTTTTTTTGGATATAAATCTGAATATACAAATTGATGTTAAAACATTTTTAATGTTATTATTATTATTATTATTTATTATTATTATTATTATTATTATTATTTAATGACCTTTACATCTTAATTTTGTTCATTTACTTTGATTTTGTAAAAAAAGTGCTATATGAAGAAAGATTATTATTATTATTATTATTACTATTATTATTTTCTTTGGTATAAGCTGGGTAAATACGGTAATAAATTAATTTAGTTTACAGTCATAAAAATACAGGGCTTTAAGTAGAACAAAAAGAAAAACATAAGAACACTCAGTGAAATACTGGAGGCGCTTCACGTGGCAAACTGTTCTGATGCAGTAATTAATCTTAATAATTTAGAACAAAAATGCTGTAACTGTGTTAAAGGCAGTACTGCTGTTAAAAAAAACCCTTATTTATTTAAAGTGCAAACCAAATGTTATTGCACTTTTGTTCATATAGCACTACTTTAAAAATAAAGGTGCGTAATACATTACTTTTGAATTAAATATCTAATTTTGTTTATAACAATGCCCAGCAAGAATATATAGTCGCCAAGCTTTAATATAGTATAATATATAGCTGTGGGCAGCTGGTGGTTAGGGAGCTGCTCGCTGCAATCGGAAGATTGTGGGTTTGAATCCCAGGACTGCTAGTGGCACCACTGAGGTACCGCTCCCACACTCTGCTCCCCAGTCGCTGCATTCCTGGCTGCCCACTTCTTCACTTGGGTTAAATGCAAAGAATTTCACACTGTGGGCTGTGCCGTGATGTATATATATATATATATATATGTGTGTGTGTGTGTCTATATATATGTATATATATGTGTGTGTGTATATATATACATATATATACTTTTGGTTATTGGAGAAATTATTTTTTATCAGAACAAATTCTGAAAATAATATGAAGCCAAAAAAATCACATTGGTACTGTTAGATGTTTGTGAAATATAAAAAAGCAAGAGATGTTTAAGCTTCAGGTTGTTCAGAGCAGGTGTTTTGGTGAGTCAGGTTTGGTGTTGAATCTTCACTGTGAGAAGTGTGTTGTACCCAAGTGAACGGAAGTGAGTCCGTCCGCTCAATGCTCCGACTGCGCTCTGACCTTATGATATGTAAGCAGAAGGGGCAGCAGCTTCTCTCACCACTCTTAGGCTCTCCCACTGCTATATGATTGTAAGGTAAGGGTGGACATACGAGCTAGGATCACAATACTCAAATTTCAGACAGGCGTGAATAGGTGAGTGGATTTTGCTGAGGGAATTTCGCTCAACCGATGAGTTCTGCTGAACAAACAGCTTAGCCTGCTAACGAGCTAATAAAGCTCCCTCATCTCATCAGACAGGCTGCTTTTCTCAGTCTGAGTCGGGGTATAAAACCCTTTAAGACTTTTACACGAATAATGTAATGCTTCACTATTAAACAAGGCCAATATTCCTCTCGTTTTTGTTTAGAGACGCGCCAGGAGAGGAGTGAAGCACAATCTGACAGCTAGCATCGGTCAAATTTTTCTTTTTATTCCAAGTTCCATCATGACATGCGACATGTTAATGTGGTCGCATAGGAGACGATGACTGTGTCCCAAACCTCACACTGCCCAACTGTCAAAATAATACATTATTTGTTAGATGTTTTCGTGTAGTGCAGTGGGAATGTGTGAACTTGAACGTAGTGTATGTAATAGAAACGTATAGTGCCTATAGTAGAGACCAGTGTCTATAATAGGGACAAATAGTGTCTATAATAGAAACAGTGTCTATAGTAGTGTCAATAATAGATGCAGAACTGGCTGCTAAAATGTAACTCATAACAGTAAATATCACTGGATACTTTCAAAACGTTAAATGTGTTACTAGAGGACCCCGTGTTCCTCTGGTTCTTATTCACCAGTTTATTATCAGGACTTTAAATTGCCTTAAATTGTGCACTGCATACATTATAATATGAAGCCAAGTTTATTGTTTTTGGTGGATTAAATGTATTGTTCATTGCTTAATAAATAACAAATATAGATTAAATATAAAATTGTCTGCTTATTTTGGTAAAGCTTGACATGGGCTTTTCACTGCTGAGTGGACCTGTAACAGTTCTTTAGCTTAGCCATGTTACTGTAAGCCAATTAGGGGAGGGGATGGTCACTCCCCTGCCGAGAAGGTCAACTAATGACCCTAACTGGGACACACTCACAGCCTGCCAGCGACACACACACAGCAAATATAACTCTTACTGAGAAGTGATACTGCTGCTCCCTGCATTTCTGTAAGTCGTAGAAAATACATTATTTTGTACAATTTTTCAAAGTGAGTCATTTGATGGATTAGTATTCTTAAATTGTTGTGTATATGCTCAGTTATATGTGGGGGGGGGGTCATTTGTACTCAAATGTCATGTATTATGTTTGTTTTGTTTGTTTTGTGTGATGCTGGAGATTAGTAGTTTAGAATGCTGGTAAACAAACTAGGTCTGCTAATGTTTTGGTGGTTTAATGTAAAACATTTATTTTGTGGTATTGGCTGTTTGCAAGAGAAGTGCCTGTTAGTTTTCTTTTTTCCCTTCCATTTTATTTCTTTGTTTTTCTTCATTTGTCACTGAAATGAAATCCAGCTTGTTTCTGTGTTGAAATTTTGGATAGATTGATTTGGTGGTGTGTAAGTAGGTAAAAGGTCATCAGGAACCAGCTTTTTGAACTTTAACCCATTAAACATTTAATCCCATTATACTAGACAAGTGCACTGCAGGCCAGGGCATGTGTCTTCCTTCACTGAAGGATCATATCCAAACAGGGTTCCTGCCCAGTATTCTGATTAAAGTTTTCTGAAGCAGGTTTTACCACTTGTGGATCTTTGTGGCTTTGCTGCCACTAGTGATGTGTTGTTTTTTTTTATGATTTGCATCCGTTACCCCATTACGAGAGTTAATCCGCTCCACCAGACCCGTAAAAATAGAACCCAAACAGCGATTTTTGCTAGTTTTTTGCTAACTTATTTTTTTTACTGACTTTCATTTTTTTGGCCTGCCAACATACATCAAAATGTATTTTTCTATACATTTTTATTTCTTAGTTTAATTTCTCCTTAATTTATTGTTACTATCACTATCGGCACATTTTTTTTACTATACATTGACCATGTCTAACTGTATGTGACAAATAAAGAATCTTGTTAGGGCCTGTTACTGTTACTCATGTTATAAGCAGAGATCATCTCTTGATGATATTTTTTTTCCTTTTGCAGTCCATTCAAAATGCCTGGATCTCTGCCAGCAAGTTATGTGGCCTCTTGGCCCAAAGATGTGGGTATAATTGCTATGGAGGTCTACATTCCCTCTCAGTATGTAGACCAAGCAGAATTGGAGGAGTTTGATGGTGTTGGGGCTGGAAAGTACACCATCGGGCTCGGCCAGGCGCGGATGGGCTTTTGCTCAGACCGTGAGGACATTAATTCTCTCTGCCTGACAGTGGTGCAACGACTTATGGAGAGAAACTGCTTGTCATACGACAGTGTGGGAAGATTAGAGGTGGGCACGGAAACAATCATTGACAAGTCAAAGTCTGTGAAGACGGTACTGATGCAGCTGTTTGAGGAGTCTGGGAATACAGATGTGGAGGGGATCGATACAACTAATGCGTGCTATGGAGGCACTGCTGCCCTTTTCAATGCCGTCAACTGGGTGGAGTCCAGCTCTTGGGATGGTAAGCATCATTTGGTGATACATTCTATATTTTTGGTTTGAGTTGCACCAACAAAATCAGCACTGGCTGGTATTCACTTCCAACATAGGCAACTTGCTAATTTAGTTTTATTTTGTGCTACTTTAATTTTACAAAATAGAGTACATGCATTTGAATACTTTAGCTGTAGCTATAATTCAAAAAATGTCAGCTGACTAGTTTTATTGTGAGATATGCAATAAAATGTTGTTTGCTGAAGAACCACACCAATACATTTCTGTCTTTGTTGCCTGTAGCTTTGAGAAAGCAAGGCAATCAGACAGTGGCTGAAAAGAATTCTAAATCATCCAAAAAAAGTTTTTTTAAGGATTGCGTCACTTGATAGTTTTAAACGCAGAGTTAACTAGATTAATTGATTATCCATAAATCATTGCTCTTGGTAGGCTCTTGCAGGATTAGGCCTTTTCTTAGGTAGTCACTGTGTTTTGCTTCATCATCTAAAGTGTCTAAGCTTATCAAACTGAAATATGGTGCAATATCATGTGAGCTGCTCTGTATTTGTCCTTACATTTGTCCTTTATCTAAGCATGACTCTTGCTGGTAATTTGCTGCAGGTCGCTATGCTCTGGTTGTGGCTGGGGACATCGCTGTGTACGCCACAGGCAATGCCAGACCTACAGGTGGTGCAGGAGCAGTGGCCATGTTAGTAGGTCCCAATGCCCCTTTGGCATTTGATAGAGGTATGTGGTCCAACAAACAGCTGACATGAACTTTGACACACTTTGTTGCAGGAGCTTATGAAATAGCTGAGGTCAAAGTCAGCACATTGCTCTGACTTACTACTTTGTTTGTATGTAAACACTGATAGCATTCCAGCAAGTTCAGTCAAACCCTTATTTAACCTTATTTAATGTTTAGAAGTTGATTTGCTTTAATAAAGTTTGAATTGCTCTAAAACTGAGTTGCATCATACCGAGCCCCCCCCCCCCAAGTGACCGTACACAGTGGAATTTAGTGTTAACTGATATTAATGAACAAAGAATCTATTGTGATGATGTATGTCTTTCCTTATAGGTCTACGAGGCACCCATATGCAGCATGCATATGATTTTTATAAGCCTGACATGGTGTCCGAGTATCCTATGGTGGATGGCAAGCTTTCCATCCAATGCTACCTCAGTGCATTAGACCGATGCTACTCCGTTTACCGCAACAAGATGCAAGCACAATGGCAAAGAGGTGCGTAATCATACCAGCGTATTCATTCCCTCCATGAACAGCTTATCTGGTAGTTTGCCTCACTCTCTAAACACACTGTAGACTTTAAGTAAGTAAAGTGGGCTTAGACTATCCCTGTATGTAAGAGTGGTATTCTTAGTTTTCATGAAAGGATTAGGTCGATGTGCTGTAGCCTTATAGACTCTGCACTTTATAATATGTTAGCAAATGTCTTGACAAACAACAGCATATTATTAATTAAGACTAATTCAGATAGAATCACTTTTTGTTTTAGTTGCAAAATTTCATAGAGGAAAAAATTGGAAAGAGAAAATCTCATGGTCTAAATGAAATTTCAGCACGATTACAAATGTAGGAAATAATGCATCAAATAACCATCACAGTAGTTCATTTGCAGAATCTCCTGTCAGTAGAATAGGTGGCTCAAGTGTGTTGGGAGGGTCTTTATTATTTTTGATGGCCTCAGCCTGTTGTAGCTAAATTAACTGCAGCTGAATCTGGCATACATTTATATATAGTTTATTTGTTTATTCTTGCTGTGGTTAAACAAAGTATTTGCTTTCATTTCAGAGGGCCTTGAGAGACGTTTCAGTTTGGATGAATTTGGCTACATGGTCTTCCACTCACCCTATTGTAAACTGGTCCAGAAGTCTTTGGCCCGTCTCTTGCTCAATGATTTCTTGTCTCATTCCAATCCCAACACAGAAAGTGGGCCTTTCAGTGGACTGGAAGCATTCAGGTCACTATTTTATCTATTGATGAGGGCAGCTCAGATGACAGAATTTCCACTTGTCATCCTGTTTACAAGTATGCAGCAAAATTCTGGTGCCTGTAATCTGTGCTGCTTTGATGTCTAGCCTACTGTAATAAAGGACTGCACAATATGTCATCTACTAGATATTACTGTAGTATCAGTCTCTGTAATACCTATATTGCAAATGAATGCAGTATGCAAAAGAGCCCCTAGCCAATCACAGTATTTCTGATCAATCACGCTCCACGTGAGTTTCTGAGAATTGTGATGAATCAAGGTCTTGAAGTAATCCAACAAAAGTGTGAATTGGTGAATGAATGGGCTAAACTGCTGCAGCCATAGTTAGATACATTTTTAAATGTTGCTTTCATGACATTATAAAAACTGTGATATTAATATACATTTTTGTAACTTATTTTCCATATTTGAGCTGTATGGATTGGGGTTGGGGAGTAAACGTACCATCTAAAACCAAACTTTGTTGTGCTGAAATGGGTCCTTTAATATCGTGAAAGTAATAGCAGTTGCAATATGGAACAGTAACATCATACAGCTCTACTGTTGTGGCTTTACTGGAGGTTGGAAATGTAAAATGAAAAGAGAAAACACTGGTCTAAATGAAATGACATCACAGTCACAACTGTAGGAAATAATTTATTCAAATAATCTCCTATAATCTGTAGAATAGGTGGCTCAAGCTTGCAAAATTGAATTAAGAAATAATTACTTTATTTCTTGATCAACTGTTGATCAACTGTTATGTATATATTTTTTTTTTAGGGATGTGAAGATTGAGGACACTTATTTTGATCGTGATGTGGAGAAGGCCTTCATGAAAGCTAGCGCCGAAATGTATGAGCAGAAAACCAAGGCTTCCCTCCTCATATCCAACCAGAATGGCAACATGTACACACCATCTGTGTATGGCTGCCTGGCTTCGGTTCTAGCACAGTATGTACCTACCATGGTCTCTGCTTTTTAGGAAGGCTGCTCAGTGTCCCTCCCTTGAAAACTGTGTAGTTCATAATCATCTTAGGTTTTACATATTGTTAACTTACAGCTTCTAATGACTGTGCTTTTTACAGACATACTCCTCAGCAGTTGGCAGGACAGAGAATTGGAGTGTTCTCATATGGCTCAGGCTTTGCTGCAACACTCTACTCAATCAGAGTCACACAGGACGCTACACCTGGTCAGCATACCTATACATCTACAACATACACGTCAACCTCTTGGTTAGTGTAATGTACATGATTTAAGGTGCTCAGTTAAGTGATTTTGTTTTTTAGGCTCTGCGCTGGATAAGCTTGTTTCCAGTCTGTCCGATCTGGAGGTCCGACTGGACTCCAGGAGGAAGGTTCCACCTGCTGTCTTTGCTGACAACATGAAGCTCAGAGAAGAGACCCATCACTTAGGTGTGGTTTTTATCTCTGCATTAGGTTTAGATTTTGTGGCTGATAGAGGGAAACGTTGTCTGGGTTTTAATGCCAGCTGTATTTCACATTATGTGAACAATAACATGAAACTGTAGAGATGTCGCTGTACACATCTGCATTTGCTGTTTTTTTTGTCGCTTATTAAGCTCAGTTTTCAGCTTGGACGGACTGAAATGCTACTACTAGGAAAAAAGCACTTATGTGTGATTAACACAAGTTAGAAATGCTTTGTGTGGGCTGATGACCAATACTGTATTTACCGATCTCTTTCACTCCCGCAGCAAACTACATTCCTCAGGGTCCAGTGGATGAACTCTTCCCAGGAACGTGGTACTTGACCCGTGTGGATGAGAAACATCGCAGGTACTATGCCAGACACTCACCAGATGAGGACAGACCCCTGGAGGCAGGACTGGTTGATTCAGTGACCGCAACAGAGGTAGGATTGAATGGACTCAAGGGTGCCAACATCGTGGTGTAAAATAGTGTATGAAAGTGTCAATTTAGCAAAAATGATATTACTATCCAATAATATTATTTTTGTTGTCTGTTATACTTCTGCGTAAATAGTTGATCTCGTGACATTTGTATGTCCAGTGTATTTTTTAACAATAACATTGAGTTGTACCAAAATAGTACAATTGAAATTGAGGAGTGATTTGACATGCCGCAGATAATTTCCTTAAGAACCATGATCGAATTCAGCTGTTGATTATGAATGCATTTCTTCCCTCTTGCAGCATATCCCCAGCCCACTAAAGAAGATGCCACGCATCCCAGCCTCTGCAGCCTCTGAGGTGGTTGCCATTAGTAACGGGGATCACTTAAACTGACCTCTATGAGGTACATGTACCCACAGGTGACAGTGAGGATGCGATGAGAGCATGGACAAAAACAGGAACAAGCAAAAAGAGAAAAGGACTCAAGGCACGGTGTCTGCCTTGGCCTTAAGATGTATTATTGAATGTTGAAACACACATAGCTTTTTAAAGTGCTCCTGTTAGGACTGGTCATTCAGTCACTGTGTTTAAGCTGATTTTGTTGTGCAGGCAGATTATTTTGGGACATAAACGGTTTGTGGTGTGCACTGTTGTGTCTACACATGTTTGATTAGAATGGAACAGCTGACACAGTCTTAGTTCAAATCTGCTGCTCCGAGCTGATGATCTATGCAGAGAGTTTCTCTATCTGATATCATGATGGACAGTGTTTTCAGATGCTCACTTTTATTATATATCTTTTTTGTTTGCATTAAGTTAGCCTGAATTTTCAAGTATGAGATTTTAGAATCTCAGACCAGCGTTGGAAGGGTTGAGAGTAAAGGGAAGCAGGCATTTCTTCTTCTTCTTCTTTTTTTTTTTTTAACTTTTCTCCTGCTTTTACATATTGCTGCTTTTCGCCCCACACTGCTGGCATTTTTATAAAATCATATACAAGCATAAGCGATGGCTTTCGAAATACCTCGTAATTCTTTTATAAATCCGTAAATGTAGTTCAAGATGCGTCATCATGACCTATGTCATGGAATTATGCTCATGCAAAATTGAGTCAGCTTTGTGAAATTCACTCAAAAATATATATTGTGTTTTTTTTTTTAACCCAGGTGTTATTTTCTGATTGAACAACGGCTAATTTGAGTCAAGAAGAAACCACTTAAGAGGCTTCAGTGGATAAATTAGCTTAAGTAATATGATTAAACGGTAGCAAACATGGTGAAGATAGACACAGCCATAGCAAACCTGCAGTTTTGTAAAGAGCCATGTTGGTAATATGTGACCAACAATCGAACAACTGTACAAACACTAATTATCGTTCCAATAATTGTTTAGATCATCAGTGACATTGGCTGAATCTGTAAATAGCATGTCAGTCAAATGAAATGAGCCTGAATAGTTTTCTTTTTTTTTTTTTGTCAAGATGCTTTAATTGAAGTAAGAGATAAATGCCAAGCATTGACCATCACCAGAGCATGCTGTAAGCAATAATAAAAAAACAAGCTCTAAGCACACAAGGCTATTGAAGTGATGTCAGTAAGTTGTGTTTCTGATATCCAGGGGACCACTAAAGCAGCAAAGATTTAAGGGGAAAACAGTTATGAACCACGATTTAGATTTTTCAGGCCATTCTCTTGTTTTGGAATATGCATAAATTTAAGTGACATAAGGACGGCAGGTTTTAGTTTCTCTTGGAGAAAAATTTTCATGAGACCATGCACAATTCATGTTGTTTCTTTTCCAAACTCTGTGTGTGTGTGTGTGTGTGTGAGAGAGAGAAACTAATCTGTTTGTTGGTCTGTCTGTTCTTGAGCCCCTTGCCTTTGGTTGTGCCAAACTGCCAAAGTGCAGATCGTTTCCCAAAAACCCATCACAGCTGCAGATATTAAGCAGTTTTAAACAGTTTAGTGTGCCTGGCAGTGGCCAGTTCGGCTCTGCATTAACACTGAACTGCCATTCTGTGTGTGTGATGTGGCCTGTAGATTCTGCAGTACTAGAATACCACAAAAATGAAAGGGCTCAAAAAGCATCTTTACCACAGACTATGTATGATGAACAGTGTGAGAATGATAAGCAGGTTTCATTTGATGAAACTACATTAGACGAGAGCTTTGGTTTCCATCCGTCCATTTTACACAACCGGGGTGTCATTTACAGGCCGTTTAACTGCGACTCCAACCGCTCAGTAATAAACGTACGCCAGCGGCTTCTCAGACCTCTTATCGAAAACCCTTTCAATCTCTGTTGTCATTTGCATTTCCTCATGAAAATCCTTCTAAACTGGACCGTTGGGCTCCGAGAGAAAGCACTTGTGGTGATGCAAACTACTCAACTTTACAAAGCCTTATTCTAAGTATGTCAAAGACGAACAGGATGGGATTCTGAATAATGTACAGCTAGTTGTCTATTTTTTTTTTTCCATTTTAAATTCACAGTCAGTCTCCAAGGTTTTAACTTGAAACAGCTCATGTTTACAAGACGTTTCTCGGAGAACAGTCAGTTATGTACAGTACTAACTGTGAGATTATTTATATTTGTAGATATAAAGAAGAATTGGTGACTTGATCAGGCTTAACTTTTGTAGAGAACAAGCTGTATAAAAAAAAAGAGATGTAATATGTCAGAATGTATGCAGAGATGAACTGAAAAATAAATATATGTTCATTTATTCATGTTGCCTTTACTATTTTATTGATTCATTCTTTTTCAGACAGAATGGGTGGAAAATAGATTAGTCACAAAAATGATCTTGTGACTAATGATTCATTCCTAACATGTGATGTGTAATTTCTCCAGTACTGTCTGATTCAACACTGAAACTGTACCTACAGGGGTTAAGAGAGGTGTACATATCTGGAGGAGTTCAAGAATACAGTACGAGCTTTTTCAGCATATTTTAATACACCTATAACACAAGAACCCTATTGTTCCTTCTGTTCACATAGTTCTTTTTCCCCAAGCGGTAGAATCCTTTAAGATTTTTATAGATACGAGAAATGTAGTGATGTAGGAAACATTTCCACACTCCATACTGTCCATATTTAGAAACTGAGCTGCGCAAATGGCCCGTTTTGATTTCCCAGTGTGTTTACATACATCCACCTATATTATCCTCCAGCACAGCTGATGTTTCAGCCATGACTGCTTTTTGAACAAGAGACCCTGCAGGGAAGTCAGAACAAAGCCTGTTTACATTTATCGTGAAGGCACAGTAAGAAAAACAGGGTTTCATTCTAAGAGGTAAGAGAATATGAAAAATGGAAATGTAAAAAAGTACATTCATTTTGTAAGTAGACCTTTAGGAATAAGATGCAAGGCAAATGAAAGAAATTGGCCTTAATATTTCTTACTACAGTATGGTGTACAGTCTAAAAACTTGAGTTGGCTTTTTCTGTCCTTGGTTCCCTTTTGTTTGTTTTAAGGCTTGAATTCATAATTAAGAAATTTCTTTTTTAATGAATGCTAATTTTTCTTCAATAAAAAAATAAGTCAAAACATCTGCATAATTCATTCAGAGTGGGAGGATGTGAAAAGGTAAACTATAGAGAAACTTTCCGTTTCACGTTTACAATAGTAACTAGAGGTCACTTTTTTTTTTTTTTTTGCATTTTTCTCCAGATTACCCATGTCTTGACCTACCTGCTAGCTTAGATTCCCCCGTGAATGGGGGTGCGTGCACATAAGACACATCACCCAAAGCATCTTTTCATATATATACATATATATATATATATATATATATATATTTGTGAAATATACACAGTATATATATATATACACAGTAACATATACAGT
>JBBPDB010000036.1:4011598-4023847 GCA_037974465.1 Brachypetersius altus | reverse complement strand
GTTGCGACCTTCTTAGTTGCATATATTGGCGGGGAAAGCACCCAGACACTTCAAAGACCCCAGTTTGATAGATCTCCAGGAGACCTTTCCAACAAGCCCTCATTTGTATTTTTAGTCCGAGTAGATCGTTTTATTCTCCGAAAACCGTTCACTTCACCACGTTGTCCCAATACTTTTTCCCCTCAACCTTCCAAGGTGCATATCTCGGCGGGGGATTTAAATTAAAAGAGGCGAATATGGGTTTACCTATACATTTTCTTTAAGGGTAATGCAACTAAACTGAGTTTAAGGTTAAATTGCAGTGTTCTGGGGTCATATTTAGGGTTTACACTATAAAAATAGGCTAGTAAAAATATTTTTTTTTTTACCAAAACAACTTGTTTTTTCAGTATATGTGGGTGCTCTTGGGACATAACATGCTTTTAAAGTGTCTGTTTTACAAAATGAGTGTCACTGATTCACAGCAAGTTGTATATGTATGCTGTGAATGAACTGAGTGTTCCAGTAAGCTGTCAAAACTCAGCAGAGTAAAAGTAATCAACTGGCACGTCGTCTTAATATCCCACGCTATTTTGGTAAATAGTGCTTGTAGTGTGCCATGCAGGAGGGTTCCGTATTGAGAGCATGATTTCCTACTTTGTTATTTAAGTGTTCATGGACACAGAATATTCTATTGTTTCATAGACACACACCCTGGTTCTCGTAATGTTTGTCGTGAAGCATTAGACCCATAATCCAACTACAAGACCAAATTTATTTACATTTACATTTACGGCATTTATCAGACGCTTTTATCCAATTTATGTTTCATATAGAAGATAAAAATAGTCACTTTAAGTAGTGGGTTTGCATTTATCAGATTTCTCAGTGAATTCTGGTTTAGCTTTGTCTGTGTAATTGTGTTCATTAGGATCAAAGGCAAAGCCTGACCTCATGTCAACATTCTTGCACTGAAACATCTGATGATCCCCAGGTCCCGAGACCTCACTGCTGAACTCGGCTCCTGTAGTAGAACAGCAATGATTCCTCCCTTCTGCTACCGGCGCCCACAAAATTCTCTCCTTCCTGAAGAATGAATGAATGCCCTGAATGAACCATAAAATACATCCAAAAATAAAAATCAACAAGGTTCAACAAAGCTAGCTTGTTGCTTTGCAACAGTTAGCCTCAATTTGGGCGTGGCAGGGTCTCCAGGCTTACATAATAGTTTCTCTCTGAACACGCTCCCCTCTATACTTGTCCTAACCTGTGAGTAATTTTCCACTTTGTGAGCCTGGTCTTGGCCAACATCAACAGCTAATGTGGAATGTTCAGCATCTTAAATGGCAGGCCTTGCACAAAAGTACTGCTTGGAGACTCTATCTGGAACCTGAGGGAAAGAGTGAAAAATAAAGAAATGGACAACTGAAGAACTGAAGCATGTTTAGAAATGGAGATGCACTCTAGCAACTTAGAGTGAATGATTGCCACTTTGTATAATATCTGGTGGCTTCAGGGTCTGTATTATTCAATTGACAGGCACTGAAGGGAAAAATGTCAGCAGATTCTGACACCCAGTTAGGACCTCCTCTGTGTTATGAACATGTGAAATTGATTTTCTATTGATGTGAGTTTGTGTTAATTAAAACTGATCTAACACATTGTTCTCATTACCCAGAGTGCTCTTCTTTCCGTACACAAATTGCAGAGCCACTCTGTCAAGCTAATAAACCTCAGGTTTCAAAGTAGGTTGAAAAAGTTCTGAGCGTTCTTTCTCCTCTCTAGCCAATGATTATGGCCTGTTCCTGTCAGACGAAGACCCAAAGAAAGGCATTTGGCTCGAAGCAGGGAAAGCCCTGGACTACTACATGCTGAGAAATGGGGTGAGTCAGTCAGTCATTCGGTCAGTCAGTCACTCAGTCATTCCAAGGCAAGAATATCACACACACATTCCACAAGCACCACACTGTGGAGAATGGGGAATGATTGCTGTCTGATCACTAACCTACATGTGCCCATGTACACAGGATGGGGTTTAAAGCATGTATTTCACATTTTTCTACACCAAATTTGTGTACCTCTGAAAGCTGCAGTGGATAGCAATCAGACAAGTTTTTACATGAAATTCAAGCCTTAAGCAAGCACATCTGTTTAAAGAAGCTCCAGTTCAGACAATCAAGTCTTAACAAGGTGCTCACATAAAATAACTTGCTGAGGTTTTATTTTTTTTTCCTATTGCATGTAAAAAATCAGGAATATTTTGTTTACAATTTCAATCTCAAAAATGACACCGGTGTCATTTAAAATCGGGTTATTGGGTTTTTTTTTCGCAGGACACACTCGAGTACAAGAAGAAACAGAGACCGCTCAAGATTCGCATGTTGGATGGGACAGTTAAAACAGTCATGGTGGATGACTCCAAAATCGTCAGTGACATGCTCATGACCATTTGTGCTAGAATAGGTGAGCCAGGTGGCATTTTAAATGGACAAGACTTTTCTAACTAATATGCCAAGACATTCAGTGGAAATTGTTTTCAGATGAGCTTTTCTTTTAGCTCATTATTGAGGTTTAGGTCAGACTGTAGAATGTTGACTTAAGGTAGCTGGATAGATATGGATATCTTCCCTCCTCAGGCATCACAAACTATGACGAATATTCGTTGGTGCGGGATGTGGGTGAGGAGAAAAAGGAGGAGACCACAGGCACACTGAAGAGAGACAAAACCCTCCTGAGGGATGACAAGAAGATGGAGAAACTGAAGCAGAAGCTCCACACTGACGATGAGCGTATGTTTTTCCAGCATTGACCTTCAGTACATCGTCATTCAGACCAGAGCTTTCACTTTGTTTATTTACAAATTTCAAGTTTTAGATTGATCCTCAACTTGTGACTTTAGTATAATGTCCACATTTTTCGCAAGTTTGTTTATATATAGCATATATAAATAAAACATATACCTGTTAATTGTGAAATCTATTGATGACCTATTTTTCTAGTAAATTGGCTGGACCACGGGCGGACGCTGCGTGAGCAGGGGGTAGAGGAGACTGAAATGCTGCTCCTCAGGAGAAAGTTCTTCTACTCTGACCAGAATGTGGACTCCAGGGACCCAGTTCAGCTCAACCTGCTCTACGTACAGGTATGCATAATCTAGGGTTTGTGATAATAATTCAAATAATCATATGCACACAATGAGCTGCATATTCCCTGTTTATCATTCACATTTCAAGCTATTCAATTAACTGATTGATCATGAGCACAAAATGTTTGTTTTATTTTATCCGCCTTGGTTACATAATACAAAGTGTGTATAGCAATGCATGCTTATGATGAATATAATCATATGTAGTTTAATACTTCACAATACAGACCACAGATTGTAGCAGTTTCAGTGGTAAAAGTATGGGTGTATTAATGCTATCACTGTCATTGCACAGGCTCGCGATGATATTCTGAACGGATCCCACCCTGTCTCCTTTGACAAGGCCTGTGAGTTCGCTGGTTATCAGTGCCAGATCCAGTTTGGCGACCACAATGAGTCAAAGCACAAACCAGGATTCCTCGAGTGAGCACTTATTGTATTGGCACTAGTGTATTATTTATTAACTCATTTTTTGTGTGAAAGTAATATATATATATATATATATATCTCCAAAAGAATGTTCAGATTTTCATTTCTTGTGTCTCTAGTTTGAAAGAATTCCTACCCAAAGAGTATGTCAAGAACAAAGGCGAGAAAAAGATCTTTCAGGTGAGGGGCTCCGATTCAGCATGTTGATACAAGTCTCTGCAGCGAGGTCGCTCTGGGGCTGAGCACAGCGGGGACTGCTGAGATTTGGCCACCGGTGGTGGCAGAGTTTTTTTCTCTCAATTTCAGCTAAGGAAGAAATCTCAGACTAAAACCACATGAGCTGGACCCAGGCAAATTTGAAACATTTGTCATTCTCCCTCCAGAGCTATTCTAATGGCCTGTGTCTGTAGAGAGCCATCCCTAAAATTATGAAAATAATAATAGGTACTGCAAAACCTGGAAATGCACTCTGCTGTGTAGACTGATGAATCTGTTTGTGGTTTAACCTTCTACCTTATATGTTTGCATATGATGCTGATGTTTTTGCTGTTTTCCCCTGTGTATTTTGAGTATCGGGGACATGAGCACATATGTCCAGTGTTTAAGAAAACATCTGGTGTCTTCATGCGGAAGTCTGATGGATGTTCAGCAGAGTTTTCTTTCTACCCCTCAGGCACACAAAAACTGTCAAAATATGACTGAGATTGAAGCCAAAGTTAGCTACGTCAAGCTGGCCCGATCTCTCAAAACCTATGGAGTGTCTTTCTTCTTAGTAAAGGTAAAATGTTTCTTTCCAGTCAGACAGTATTGATTACCTTAAACAAACAAACAATGATCCTATAAATATATATATATATAGGTATAATGTATGATAACGTAGCAATCAGTATAACCATTAGTTTGCAAATGGTCTGATGATTAACAGCAGAAGTGGAAGCTTCAACGCATAAGCACTGATACAAAATATGTTTGCCCTCTGTAGGAGAAAATGAAAGGCAAGAACAAGCTTGTGCCTCGTCTATTGGGCATCACTAAGGAGAGTGTAATGAGAGTGGACGAGAAGACCAAGGAGGTGATGCAGGAGTGGAGCCTGACCAACATCAAGCGCTGGGCTGCTTCACCAAAGAGCTTCACCCTAGTAAGACTGGCCCCTATCCAGTAATATTTTTTTTCTGTACTGAAATTTGTCACAAAACCATTTTTTTTTAAAAAGCGGCGAAAGTGGGTAGGACCATAGTCTCACAGCAGAGGTTCCATTCCTGGCCGATGGTTATTTCTGCAGGGAGTTTGCATGTTCTTTCCTGTCTACGTGGGTTTCTGTCCTCTTTCATCCCACAGTCCAATTACATGCATGTCAGGCAAATTTTAAATGCTAAATGGCCCCTTGTGTGTCTACTTGGTGATGGACTGGCAGCCTGTTCAGGGTGTTTTTCCTGTGACCACTGGGATATGCTCCAATACCCCTCCACCAAACCAACTCTGGTAAAAGACATGCGGTTGTATTGATAAATATACAGAAATTATACACACATACATACATAAATAGATATGTGTTTGCATGTATTCTGTACTACTGAACTTATAATTGATTTTTATTATTTTCTGTGTTATTTTGCAGTTTTTGTTTCACGTTTCCATTCTTATGCGTCCTATCTGTTTGTTTTTTATTCTAAATATTATGGTCAGTCCTTAAAATGGTTTATGAATAGTTTATAAAGCAGTACAATGCTCTGATGGTGAGTCCTGTGACGCATGTAATTACATCATAGCTTTACACCGTTAATTAAATCAGTCCAAATCCTGTTGTTTGAATGAACAATAGGAAGAATTGTTTGATCTCAAATGTCAAGGACACAGTTGATATATTGGACATGGATCATTTTGGAGCATTAAGTTAACTGAGGCTGGCAGGTCAGAATACCTAGAACTCCTGCTTGATTTTCTCTGAAAAGAAACAAAAGCTTCTGATCCGGGTGCGTATTTCCCTTTCAGAATGATAATAAACAGCAGTACGTCTGATATTCAAACCCCTCTTCCTGTTAAGAACTGCATCCCTTTCACGTCATGTGGACAAAAGGAGGTTAGATGAGCATGTCAGTATTTATTTTTATTTTTGAACATCTGGGGAAATACTCAGGCAACTATTTCCTGGCAAACCAACAGAGACTCCATGAAACTAGAAAAGAAATGGTTTGGTATTATGACTGTGGCCAGCTAATAATCTTTCATAAGCTGAGCTTCAGTGTGAGGGGAAGCCATTGAAACTCATGAAACTCATCATCTGTTGACAGTTATTGAGTCTAGGAGTTAATACCATTCATTCTGTTTTCTAAAGTTTTTTTTTGGTTTAAGAAAATACTGTGCCAACTTTGCGTCCTGTAGCTCTCGGAGTTAGTTTTTGGTGCAGTCTGTTATTCAGAGCTTTTCACCATTATCATTATGTTCTTTATGTTTTCAAAGTAGCATCCAACCTGAATTAACCTGAAGAGGCCGGCACATATGTAGGGTTGTACCAATGTGTGCGTTTAGCCAAAGAGAATAAAGATCATTAGTGACGGAATACACAAAAAGAAGTAATGTCTGGAAGTAATGTTACTTTTGACCAGCTGAAAATAAAAGGCCCTTGTCAGAAAGGTCAGTGGATTTCCCTCCATCCCAACAAACCAGTCTAGTCCTGAAGACAGTGATTTGTTGGAATGGGCTAACATTACCCTTAAAAAAAGCACCTGGGGTATTTTAAGAAGTATTTAGCAGTTTGTTCAAAACAACGGCTGAACTTTTGGTGCCTCATCCTGTAACAGCTAGCTTCGTAAACTTAGAATATTACTCATTCTGCCAACATAGCTTTTATGTAAAAAAAATACTAATAAGCTTGTTCTGGCACCCTGTTTACACACAAACTGGCTCATTAAGATTTTAAATGGTAAAATGATGCTGCAGCCTAATGTGCTGCAGCCTAATGAGCTACAGCGTTAGTTTCATTGAAGTGACTAACATTAACAGGGACATGAACTAACAAAGTTTATTTTTTGTTTTTGTTTTTTAAAGTCAAATCTGATTTGAGGTTGACTTTAAAAAGATCTATATTCAGAAATACATTCAGGGAACAATACACTGGATTACAGGAATCACAGGAATTTGATCTATTAGCATGGTTAGGAATGTATGTTTCCAGGCATAATTATGTGAACATTTCATTTCCACTTTAGGACTTTGGAGATTATCAGGATGGATATTACTCAGTCCAGACCACTGAGGGTGAGCAGATTGCACAGTTGATTGCTGGGTACATCGACATCATCCTTAAGAAGGTAACGCAATCACCTCTTTACACTTAGGCTGGAGTATGTTTCGACTTACACCAAAAAACGGGTTAATCACTGTCGAAGTAACGGATCTGTGTTGTAATTTGAGTACACCATATATATATATATATATGTATATATATATGTATATATAACATTGATTTTATCCAGCAGACTTATTTGCATGGGTTATGCAACAAGTATTTGTTAAAAGTACTGCAAGTGTTTCACGGGAGACGGTGGAATTCCACGACAAACCTCAGTGCTTGGCGTTTTAAAGGGTGAACAGCTTGGCAACAAAGTGCTTCTTTCAGGCTCTGGTCACAAGTAACATAGCAAAACTCTCTGGAAATAATCACATGAACCCTTTCTGTCCATAGAAAAAGAGCAAAGACCACTTTGGCCTAGAGGGAGATGAGGAGTCAACAATGCTTGAAGACTCTGTTTCACCCAAAAAGTAAGTGTAAAATTCCATCAATCACTATGTCATTGTGTTTTGTGGCAAGTTGTTGGATTTAGTTAAGTTGCATTTGGGACTCCAAAAAATGTTTGCTGTGATGCACACTTTAAAAGCTTGACTTTTAAAGTGAGAGAAGAATGAAATTAAACCATATTCAAGTCTGGAAAACCAAATAAAGAAAGCTCTTTAAAGCCATAGATTAAAAGTAAATGTGCCCCTGGGCAGCTGCTAGTCAGTATGAAGCAATGATTGGTTTCCCAGGCTAGATTTTCTAAAAATATATATTTCCTCAGAGACACATTTCCTATTTCTTACTCAATTATGAGTTAAGAGGTTAACCTTCATTAAGAGGTTTGCAAGTTGCAAAATCACCATACTACACCATCAGGGTCCTTCCTTTCTAACATCTGCACATAACATCTGAACAGTAACAATATCACACAGATATTGTTTGTTTGTGTGTGTGTGTGTGTGTGTGTGTGTGTGTGTGTGTGTGTGTGTGTGTGTGTACGTAGGTCAACGGTGATGCAGCAGCAGTTCAATAAAGTGGGGAAGGTTGAAACAGGCTCTGTGGCCATGCCGGTCATCATGCGATCAGGAGCAGGAGGTCCAGGAAGCTTCCAGATGGGTTCCATGCCGCAGGCTAAGCAGCAGATAACAAGTGGCCAGATGCACACGGGACACATGCCCCCACTGGTGAGCTCCATAGATGGGGCTCCATAAATTCCCCTTATTCCTTCTAAATACAGTTGATTCAGATTGTTGGCTGAATTGAGTAGATTATTGATTAGAACTAACACTATAAGCTGCTACAAGCCTCAGTGTTTCTGGATGGATAAAGATAGCCTTCTGGTCACACTTTCACTTTTGTCTGTGAGTGTGCACCTTTGTATGTATTTGTGTGTATACCTTTGTGTGTCTGTCTGTGTGTATGCTGTTGTAAGTCCGCCCTTATATAACTCAGTTACGTTTTTTATTGCAGACCTCAGCCCAGCAGGCCCTGACAGGCACCATTAACTCGAGCATGCAGGCAGTACAGGCTGCTCAGGCCTCTCTGGATGACTTTGATGCCCTGCCTCCATTGGGCACTGATGCGGTGAGATATGCCAAACACATTTATCTAAACTCATAATTATGTAAATACATAATTTATATCATTTTAATTTTATTTGGTGTTAATCTGCAGTATTGTTCTCTCTTTCTGTCAGGCTTCTCAAGCCTGGAGAAAGAATAAAATGGATGAGTCCAAGCACGAGATCCACTCACAGGTGGATGCTATTACTGCTGGAACAGCATCTATGGTCAACCTTACTGCAGGTGAGTTTAGACACACATATGCTCACGTTTTACCACAGTGAAGCCATAATTGTAATAGCCACAATAATATATTTTTTAATTAAATAATGCAATTGTATAATTATTTAATAATATTCTAAGATCAGTTTTATGAAGAAAAATAATACATATTGACTACATTTAAGATGATTTTACTTACCAAAATATTTTTGTTCATCCTAGTACAAACAAATGGATATTGAACTAAGTTTATTAGGAGTTGCCTATAAAATCAGAATTTCATTAAATGTCAACACAGTGGATGTGAAATATCCTTACTCTTAATAAGAGACAATTGGCATCCTGTGGAAAAACTCGACACATTTGTACAGACTATCCTTGTTGTCTGTTGAGCAGGTGACCCAGCAGAGACGGACTACACAGCTGTGGGCTGTGCAGTGACCACCATTTCCTCTAACCTGACGGAGATGTCTAAAGGCGTGAAGCTGCTGGCAGCTCTGATGGAAGATGAGGGTGGAAATGGTCAGCAGCTCCTGGGTGCTGCTCGGAACCTGGCCTGTGCAGTGTCGGACATGCTAAAGACTGCTCAGCCCGCCAGCACTGAGGTTATACACCAACTACATTACAAATCCTGGCATCCCTGAATGTGTCTGCGTAAAGTGAAGTACAGTGACAACCAAAATGTTGAATGGGGATGGAAGGCGATAGGTTCATTATTGTACAGTAATGAATCATTTTGTTAGGTTTTTATTTGTCTTTTTAACTTTACCTTTCCTTTGGGAAGTCAGTGGGTTGTTTTAGTGAATGTTGATACCTTCAGTTAAGGAACTACAGAACAATTTGCATGATAAATTAAATGTATCCCTACATCTAAGATAAACGTGATTGTGTGTTTGTGTGCCATCCACAGCCTCGTCAGAATCTTCTGCAGGCGGCAGGTAATGTGGGCCAGGCCAGCGGAGAGTTGCTCCAGCAGATTGGAGAAAGCGATGCTGACCAGCAGTTCCAGGTGAGCTACCTATTCACACAAACGCAGAAAACGCCAAAAGCTCAACCAAAGCATTTAAATGAACACATTTAACCTGAATTTGTTTTTGTCACTGCCTTAACCAGTCCTTAGGCAGAGGATCATTCAGGCACACAAGACGGATTCACCATTATAGTCAAATGATGGTAACAAAACGCCCTCAGAGAAAGAGTAATTTATCTTCACCAGCCAATCTTACTAATTCTTCCCTAATCATATTTAATAACTTTAGTTGGAGATCTCATTTAATTTTAGTATGCATTAATGAATACATAACTCCACTTAAAAAAATTAGAGAACACTTGCTTCATTGTTTTTAATTACAAAAATATTTTTGTTTTTAGCCAGATGATGTAGTTTGTTTTAAAAAAGCAGAACGTAGTTTTTTTGGTGGAGTTACATTTCAGACTTGGTCAATTTGACACACGAGTTCTCATGTTCTGTTTTCAACTTCTGGGTGAAAGAAAACCTCTGGTGGTGGGTCTTTTTAATCAGATGTACTCATTGTTACTATGTCTAACAATCAATTGGGTAGCCTAAATATTTGGCCTACAATGGAGCAGAGAAGAAAGTGTTGCTTTCTTTCCACAGTGACATAAGAATCAAGCTGATTCTCTAGGGGTCGACTTTTTGCAGCATGCTGTTAGCGTTTAGCTTGTGTAGAGAAACAGCCCCTGGAGGCCTGCAGCAGGCTTAATATTGCTCACAAGTGCTCATGGAATGTGACTTGACCACAGACACTGCAAATTACATAAGCACCCTCGCTCTTCTTGAGTTTGCTCTTTTTTTCTAATGGCAAATAGCAGGCCATTAAACTTCCTGCTCTAGACAAAGGGTTTATTTTGCTAGTGCCACAAATAAATGTGTGCTGAAACTGCTACTGAAATGTCTACTGCTGTATGAGAGATGTTGAATTGCGGAAGGATGCTCAATAACAGTCTTTAAAATCATTTGTTGTTTCTGATATGAGGCTAGTTTTGACCAACTTGTGGTTATTTGGGACAGTCTCCACTTAACTACTCCCTTGTGTGTGTCACCTTTACAACCCCAGCAGGAGACCTTCCATAGTTGCCTAGCACTTCGGATGTTTGTTTTTGCAGTCTTGTTGAGCACATTTTTTCTGGAGAGAAACACACATTAATTTTTTTATGCTATTTTGTTAAGACATTCTTTTTCACTTGCCATTTTTAAAGAGAAATTCTTCTGTAGCTGAGATCATTTATCAAGCAGCATGCTGCATTGTAGCTCAACCAAAGAAAATAAGGTGTTTCATTATTGCCTCTACTCTCTCACATGTGGTACTAGTGTCCTACTTAGGAATTCAGCCCATTTTAAACTTGACTCCATGCTACCATCCATTGTGGTAGTAGTATGTCTCCCTAAGAAAATGATCTAGCGTATGTGGTACATAGCAATGTCAATCAGCCTCTAGTTGGGACTTTTCACCTTTTTGGTGCTTATGCTCTCACTTATCTCACTATCAGAAAATGTTAATCTGTAGATTTTAGTATCCAAAAATGCCATTGTAATACACTATAATTGCAAGTGCTTGTAGAGATGTTTAGCAGCTGTCTTAATAACTTCAATTAATGTATAGTTTCCTGTCCTTCAAAAAGTAATTTGTACTGTGATTGGTGATTTAATTTAGAGGACATACATATACAGTACTGTGCAAAAATCTTGAGCAACCCCTCCCTTCTTTATACTTTACTTTGAATCACCTTGTTGGTGCAAAAATGCTATTTTATGCATGTGAAACTGCCTCATCTTTTGCATGTTGTAGATTAAATTAAAGAAACGTGTACAAATATTTTACAGTGACAGGCTGCAAAGTGCATAAAGGAGCCTAGATAAAGGAGTTCCAACCACTCAGCATTCAGCTGCACCAGTATACTGATCACTGCCTGATCATCTGGAATCATCTGCACGTGTTTCTTCACTGGTTCAGCCAAGTCGATGGCTTGAATGAGTAAAATGTGTCACTGTGTGACTAAACAAACAAACAGCAACTGGTCAGGTACAGGGCCTGGAATGACCATGAGACCCACAAAGTCCTTCAGGAAGAAATTGTGGAGGGCTCTTCCTTAAGACTACAGTAAAAAACAAAATGCAGGAATGTCTGACTCTTTGTAAGCAAAATAAGAAGCAGTGAGAGGTGGCTCAAGACTTTAGTACAACAATGTAGATATACCTATAAACTAACATTTCAGTCGTAACAACACCAAAATTAGAAAATGCTGAGCAGTGTGTGTATGGGTGTGTGTGCGTGTGCGACTACATGTGCTGTGTAGGACATGCTGATGAAGTTGGCTAAGGCAGTGGCTAATGCAGCAGCGGCTCTGGTGCTAAAGGCAAAGAATGTGGCTCAAAAGACCGAAGACTCCGCCCAGCAGAACCGGGTCATTGCAGCTGCCACACAGTGCGCCCTCTCTACCTCCCAGCTGGTGGCCTGTACACGGGTGAGAACCACACGCTTACACACACATGCAGATTTCAAAGTTAATTTTTACAGACAGACCCCCTGAGCAAGCCAGATTGTGTGTGTGTGTGTGTGTGTGTGTGTGTGTGTGTGTGTGTGTGTGTGTGTGTGTGTGTGTGTGTGTGTGTG
>JBBPDB010000036.1:3977749-4006108 GCA_037974465.1 Brachypetersius altus | reverse complement strand
AGGGGCGGACTGGCAATCTGTGCGTTCTGCAAAAAGGCCCAAGATGAGCAAACCCAACCTGGTAAAGAAAGTCCCAGTCCGCCCCTGCGCGCGTTACTTCGGTGAAAGAACCGACTTTCAAAATAAAAGGATTTAAAAAAATATTTTAACGCGCGATAAAATAATTGTCGGCGTTAAGTAAATAATGCGTTAACGCGATAACACGTTAACTGTCCCAGCCCTAGTTCAGACCCTTCGTTTAGTGTTTACACAGTTTAAGGCATTCAATCAGGAAGCCAGAAAATGTCATTTATTTAGTGATATCAAATGTTAAATGGGGTCAAATTGACAAACATAAAAGGAGGGATATATAAACTCACACAGGGTCAGTCTGGGAACAGTGGAGTGTCTATGAAGGTAAAGGGGCCAGTAGATATTTGATGGTGCAAGTTTGCCACCTAGTGGTCAGATGTAACAAATGCATCTCCAAATACATAGCAACAAAATGTATTTTATATAGACAGAAGTATTGGGACAATCCATAAGGTTTAGCATAGTTTATTTTATATAAAATATTTTCTGTGGCGATTTTATTTGGTCAAGCTGAGGATGAAATTTAAAACCGTCTGCAAATGTGGTTTGAATCCGACAGGATAGAAGATTTTCTACAGGCTGAAGAAAAACAGCCCCAAACCTCAAATCAGATTTCAGCTGCATGTCTGAACACGGCATAAGTGTCCAAAGGTTTGTGGACACAAATGAATTCTGTAATTGAGGGTGTGTATATATGTATAGTGAGGTTAGGTACTGATGTTGGAACATTGCTGTGAGGATTTAATTGTATGGGAGCATTAGTGAGGTCAGGTACTGATGCTGGAGCATTTCCATGAGGATTTGATTGTATGAGAGCATTAGTGAGGTCAGGTAGTAATCAGAACAGAAACATGTAAACTTTGCAGGACAACAAAAGTAGTTTTTATTCCAAAGCCCATTTTTAGTCTCAGTACAAACAGAACACAGCATGGATGTGACACACACACACAGTAGGAGTTAAACAGTTTGCTCTTATTTAGAATGTACTGAACTCTTCCTGGGACCGCTGCAGGCTGATGCTCTTGCTATGCCGACTGATCTCATCGCCATGGTGACTGATGCTGCAGAAGTGGAATCTGACACAGTACAGCAACACACTCACGGCCTCAGCTCACATCTTTATCACCGTCCGGATACTGAGAGAGAGAATACAGAGTTACTGTAAAACTCACAGTGCTGGTTTAAACTCCCTGTAAAAGTGCTGAAGTCTGTCTGGCAGGAGCATAAGTTTACACAGAAGTCACAACAGGGAGGAAAAAAAAAAAAACACCCAAAAGCAAGGAACTTTTCTGAATCCACACTTTTGCACATAACTGGAAAAGTCTTGAGCCCCTCGTTTCTTCATATTTTCCTTTGAATCACCTTGTTGGTGCAAAATACTATTGTCTTCATCCATCTGTCTTTCCATGCATCAATTTATCCATCCATTTTTTCATCATTGGTCCACCTACCTACCCACGCACCAATCTGTTTAACTGCCCATTCATCTATCTATCTATTCATTCAACCATCTGTCTGCCTGTCCATCCATCTATCCATCCATCGATCATCCATTCGTCTATGAATCCATGCATCTATCCATCTATTTCTTCATCCTCTTGCTTGTTGGCAGCCCTTACTTAGCGGTGTTGCACTTGTGTTGAATCTGGGGGCTCTCAGTAAAAGTGTAAATATATACACAGATTATTTGACACTACGACACTATCCGCTCATCAGTCCATTTTTCCTTGAATCTATCCATCTATTCACGTCTGTATGTTCACCCAGCTATCCATTCATCCATCTTTCCATCCAGCCTTCCACCAATCTGTTTATATGTGCATCTATCTGTCTATCCGGAGTGAGAGAGTGCCGAGTTCTGACCTCTTTCCACTGATCAGCAGGTCAAAGGCCTGGTTAATCTGGTCCAGAGGGAGGGTGTGAGTCACGAACTCATCCAGATTCAGCCGGCCGTTGACGTACTCCTCCACCAGCTGGGGCACTCCGTCCACACTCTTCCAGCCTGGAGTCCGCATGGCGTCCCCACAGCGTCCACAAGAAAGTAAAAATACAGCAATAAAATATCACACACATGACGAATATGATATTACAAGACAATTTAAGGAACTTAAAGGGGACATACTAGGCAAAACTCACTTCAGTTATAATAGGTCTATGGGCTATACAAAATAGTTGAAGATCTGTCATTTTGTCTGCTATTTTTGCAAGCACAGATAAGCTGAGCACCATGGCTACATGCAGAGGCAAGTTACACATGAAGATTGCAAAGAAGAGCACACATTCCTACACTTTCTCCCAGACAATGAACACAGAAGAAATGTGTGGCTTTCATTTTGTTTTCAATGACCATGTCCTAGCAACAATAGGTTTCCTACCACCTTAAAAAGGTCCACCTTAAGTATTTAAGGAGAAACTGAAAATTCGAATAAGGAGCTGTAAATATGGAGCGAACTTCGAGTTGCATATCTCAGCGGGAAGCATTCAAACTAACTCAAACTCCAGATCCAGGGGTTATACCCCGAAAACGGTTCACCTCATGGCAGTGTCCCAATACTTTTGTCCTATGACCTTCCGAGTTGCATTTCTCGGGCAGGGAATTTAAATTAAAAGAGGCGAATACGGGTTTACCTTTACATTTTCTTTAAGGGTAATGAATTAAACTTTAAAATTAAATTAAAGTGTCCTGGCAGCATATGTAGGGGAATATTTACACTATAAAAGTAGGCATTTGTAGGCATTTTGTTTTACCAAAACACAATGGTTTTTCACTGTAAGCGGGTGCTCTTGGAACGTTACTGTACTTTCAAATAATGAGTTTAGTTTTTTTATCACAGTTAAGTATGAACTTAACACACATGTGTCAAACGAGCAGTCTAAAGGGTGGGTGGAGCATAGGATGGGTGGGGCGTGGCTAGCAATAGTTTATTGGCCTGAAACGGGTCAATTTGAAAGGGACTAAAACTGTGAAGAATAAAAGTATAAAAAATAAACTTCATGAACATGTTTTGTATAGTCTATAGACCTATTACTTAAATACATGCATGCATGCATACATACATAAACTCTGCTTACATTCCAAGAGCAGGGGTTTCGTTCTAAGAGCACCCACATATAGTCAAAAGATGCCAATATGTGATTTGGTATAAAATGCATATTTTTATAGTGTAAACCTTAAATATGCACCCAAATATGCTCACAAAACACATTACCCTTAAAGAAAATGTAAACCCGTATCCATTGTACAGTTTACAGTGAAACTGCTGTTACCCCTGTAGAGACTGTAATTCATGCTCACGCTTTCTGTGTTCTCTCGACAGAACCAAAAAAATGTAGTTATATTTTATATAGAAAGTAGCTGAATATACGTTAATATTTATGATACAAATTTAGTCAATTATATTTTGCTTAAAATAACACTAAAATGCATGAAAAAAAATACACTGCCACTAAAAGAGCCCCCTCGTCCTTCTACTGGCTGTTTATGTTTGGGTGTGGCAGTGAACAGCAGAGGCTCATTCTGTTCAGGTGCATCTGATTGTCTTGCTAACCTGTACTGCTCAAATGACTTCATAATTACCGCCAAAGTAGGTGCCCTTCAGTGTTCTTCCCAGCAGCATGTCCATAGGCCACACTGAAAGCTCCTCCAGCTCCGTCCAGCCCACAATCACACAGGTCCCCCACGCAGGTTTACAGGACTCCAGTGCTGCCCTCTGGTGGAAACATTAGTTACTTGTTTCTCCACCACTCTCATGTAATGTTTTTTCTTTGTTTTTAATATTGAAATCAAACAAAATGATGAAGGAACACATGGAATTATGCAGTAAACAACAAAACTGTTTTGTATATGTTTTGTAATAAGATAATGATGTACCGTTTTTTTTCACTTAGTTAAGTAGTTCTTGTCGTAATGTGGAGTAGAATCACAGTGGAATATGATCACTAACTGTGTATCAAACCAACCATCGCAACTGATGATCCAAAAACACGTTAAGATGGTGAGAAATTCCACTAATGATCTTTTGACGAAGAACACCTACTAATCAAATATCATTCCGAGTGGTTTCCTCGTGAATCTGAGCACACAGAGACCTTATACTCCAATAAGAGGTCCTATCGACTGAATAAAAATACATTTTAATGCATTTAAAAGAACAAAAAACATGGTGGATTTCAGTGTCTGAACACATTTATGTGTTCTTTGGGCTCAGTTTTACCCCAGGCTCTTTTGTCTGGATATAAGCATGTTAAGAAACAACATTGTTTTTGTTGTCTTGGATGAAATTGAGGGCAATTTTGCAGTAATCTGTACTCTTTAGTAAAACCTTCCCTCTGCTTTAGGTCCAGAACTGAACAGAATCAGACCTGCAGGAACGAGAGAACCACCAATAGATTATTTGACATGGGGGTGAAACATATTTTCACCAGAACTTTCCTACTGTCAGGGTTTTAGAACATGGATGTTTTATTTAAAGCTCTATTTCAGTCAACAAAGAAGAAACAAAGTGCTGACATAAACTTGGGGAAAAAATTACATTTCAAACATTATCTGGAGGTTTAAAATGCTGGTCAAATTGATCCAGAATATAAAGGATGTTAGTAAATTTGAACATACAGGTAAATTATATGCCGTAATCAAGCCTCTATAAAACACAATTACTCATTTTATGGTGCACCAGCTGTGTCTAGAGGTCTCAGGCATTTCAAGATACAGTACTTAACCTGTAGAGCTTCTTACTGCACCTCAGGATGTGTGGAGGTGTTCAGTGATCTGTAATAGACTAGTTTATGCACTTTCTGATCCTGTGCGCCTCACTGCTCTCTATAGGACAGAGTGCCCCCCCCCATGCATAAAGGATGTTTGAACAGAATAACAGCATTAATGTAAGAACCCACCATAACAGCCACATTCCCAACACACTCGAAGCAGTAGTCCAGGCCTCCATTGGTCTTCTCCCTCAGAACCTCCTGAATGGGCTTATTCTGCTCCTTTGGGTTAATAAACTCGGTCACGCCAAACGTCTTGGCGATCTCAAGCTTATCCGGGTTGATGTCGATGCCAAAGATCCTGCTGGCGCCGGCGGCTTTGCAGCCCATTACGGTAGCCAAACCCACCGCACCCAAACCAAACACAGCACAGGTGGAACCGGCTTCAACCTGTAGGTAGAGAACATCCTTCAGAAGATGTTTATAGATAACAATGAGTCACAGAGGGTCACAAACCACATGAACAAGTCTATTAACACAGACACCATGGTAGTCTGTGAGGTGCTGTACAGCACTGTGCCTTGAGTCTCCCCCTAATTTCTTCCACAGATCCAGCTTTTTTGTATTGTAATGTGGTCTTGAGGAACAGTTCCCCAGGCCTCCTAAGGACTTTCAAAGACTCTCATTTCTTGTCCAGTCCCTGAACCTGACCAGTTTCAGAGGGATGTGTTTGTTGGTTAAGACACACAGTGACCTACATATGAATCATTCAAGCAGAACAAAGAGCATCTAACTGAAGTCCTGAACCAGTGAAGAACCAGGAGCAGATGATTCCAGATGATCAGGTGGTGCTGAATGCTGAGTGGTTGTAACTCCTTTATCTAGGCTCCTTGTATCTTTAGACACTTTGCAGCTGGTCAGTAAAACATTTGTTCACAATTCCATAATATAATCTCCTCAGTTTGACAAAGATCAGACAGTTTAGCTGAACATTTTTTTTCACCAACAAGAAGATTCAAAGCAACAAAAAAAAATAAAGAATGGATGAAATGAGGGAATGAGAGGTGTGTCTTCTGCACAGTACTGTGGTGTAATATATATACAGTAGATCCCCAAAATGTCACGTTCCAAGGCACCCACGAATGGTTTAAAAAAAAAAAAAAAAACCTACTAATGACTATTTTTATAGTCTAAACCCTAACTATGCTCCCAAAACTCTTCAGTCTCATCTCAACACGTTATCCGTACTTGTACAGTTTACACTGAACTCCTGCAGTGCTAGAATGCAAATACAGATGTTGCCCTTGTATAGAATGTACTGTAATTCATGCAGCCCATTTTTTTTGGTATAAGCAGGTAAATACAGTAATAATTGTTATGATGCTGGAATGCTGCACTGAAGCTGCCAGAAATGTGTCACAAGGCAGTTAGTTCTAAGAAAAAATCTGTGAATGGCTGAGGCCATGAACTCCTAACCACAACTTCATGTATAATAATATATATAATATTAAACAAACACACACAAGATTAACAATGAGCTGAATGGAAACTGATCAGTAAAACAATAGGCCTGGGGATGTAGAGGGATGCTTCCTGCTTACTTTGACCTCTTTAAAGACCAGACATCCCCACAGAGCTGCCACTAAACCGTAACCCTGCAAACAAACAGCAGAATCACTGAGGAAACAATACAGATGTAAACTTGGAGCATGCAGGCGACTTTATTTTCAGTATAGCAGTACTTACAGCTGTAACAATAGGGAAGGTCACTACAGTGCCAATGAAGCGGTTGGCCAGGAGCCAGAGGTATGTGGCCACCCCCCACATCACACCACTTGAAAACCCTGCATCACACACACACACGACTAGGAATTAACGCAGACTCAATTCATCTTATAATTAGGTGAATTCTATTATATTTTTAAAGAGTGGACTTTTTGTGAAACTGTTCTCTGTGGTGGTCAATGGAACCAGAGGTCTGCCTCTAAAAGCTCCTCACAGAAAGATGAAGCTTCAGTACATCAGGTAGCATGCTGCTAACTGCGACCCTTAAATCACGCACTCTGCTCAAACTGTGTGAAGGTGTTCAGTAATCTCTAATAGACTTGCTTATGTGGTTTGTGACACTCACTTTGATCTTAAAACATGGGATTATAACAATTCAACAGGGTTTGAGGAATAGTTTGGATGAAATTGATAAAAAAAAATCTATTAGAAGACCACTGGGAGTTTGGGTGCAGGACCTGGCAAGATGGCTCTGGGGTAAATTCTTGGTCTGTTCTTCATGGCAATGCAGTAGATGGCAAAATACACGGTGCTCGTGAAGAAAATCCCACTGCTCTGGGCCAAACAGTAATCCATATCTGAGTCAAAAGCACAGCACCACATTTGAAAAGATCATGTCAAGACAGTCGTCTACAATTGGACATAACATTGGTTATTTATATATTAAATATTTAGGGCTTAGACATGGTGGGGGGCAGTGTCCAGCATGGTGTCCAGGAACTACCAAATTGTGTGGGACACCAGCCCTCCAGGACCATAATTGAGCACTTTTAATCTAGACTAACTGCAAGTAGAGCTAAATAGAGTAGAGCACCAGTTGGAGAAAGAGGCAGTGTTTCCCAATCCCAGTCCTGAAAGTCCCATTTGTGGAGAAAATGGATAAAATAAAACTAAGACTTACAGCACTTTTCCACTGGCACAAGGAGCCTCAGATAAATGTTTTTCCGTTAGAATTGGAAACCTGAGCTGCTCGACTGTAGGGCTAAATACGGGCCGCAGCTAAACTGACTATCACTGCTTTGTGATTGGCCAAAAATGTTGTCAAGACAACATATGAACTAGGAAAGAGACCACAATAAACAACAATGGAGACAAAAACTAACACCTGGGAAGTGATGAAGTTCCAGCTCGGCTGTCTGTTTGAGAATTTCAGTGAGAGTTTCTTTAACTCAAATTTATCTTTAACTCTGTGAGAAACGTGAAGGTGATCCAGGATGTTACTAACAAGTTATCTGGGTTTGGTTTTCATCACACAGATAAAGAGCTTAGAGAAAACACTGAACCCTCAAACAAGACTAGAAATAACAAAAGTGGCTTTGACAGAAAAACTCTCCACCGATTCGACTCCATGGACATGGTTTTGGGTTGAACAGAGAATTGAGTCAGAAATACACTGGAACATCAAAACCTGATACAACTCCAGTACCATCACAGTACAGTTAAGGTACAGTTTGTGTATAACTTTGGAAAGGTGTTATTAGGATCCACAAAAATGTTTAAAACATGGGGTCACCAGGACAGGAACTTCAATCTGTGAAACAATAAAACAACCCACAAATTAAAACATTTTTTTTAGGTCCATCTAACAATTACCCCTTCTACTCTTCCATTATTCAGAATCAGAAAACTTCATTGAACCCAGAGGAAATTGCTTCTTTATATTAAGGGATTTTTAAAAACACAAAGTTATATGTCTTTATGAAAATGTAAAATTATGGAAATGTATCAGGTGTGTGTAATCTTTTTACCAAGACCGTTTGTTAAACACACTCATGCACACAGTTTCTTACCATTCTGACTGGATCCAGTGAACATGCTGCTGTTGCTGGTAGCGTGGTGTTTAATGTACAGCATGGGAACGAATGAGCAACCGAACATCAGGCCTGCCAGAATAGCCATAATGCAAGCACTAAAGAGAGAGAGTTTAATATTATATTCTCACAGTTCACTTAAAACAGGCACTGATGAGCAGTTCAGAGAGCGGAAGACCTCAAGGATGTCCTCGCAGCTCCCTGAGCCAAGACACTGTTCCCTCGTGTTTCAAAACCTCCATAATACTACCAATTTCAAAAAAAGCCCCACCCATCCAGCCATAATGATCATCACTCTGACCTGACATCCACCATCATGGGACACTTCAAGTTTGTCCTGTTATTTTGTCTGTTTATATAATGTCTATTGTATATTCAACTAAAATTTTGTAATCTATATTCAACTTTTCTAGTTAAGGGGTACACACAACAGAGAGCGAGAAACTGGATTTTGATTTCCATGCATGTCTTGCATTAAATCTCTTTGAATCTTTGAATAACCAGTGTGTGTGTACACTACCTGTCAAAAGTTTTAGAACACTCCAAGTTTTCTGTTTTATTGTATTGAAATTCAAGCGGTTCAATGTGTAGAAAGTTCTTCTATGTTGCAGACGTTCTCATAAATGTGCAGCACTTTCACTCTGTCCAGTTCATCCTAAAGCAGCTCGATGGTGTTTAAGCCTGGATACTTCTGGCCACTCCAAGTTTTCTAGATTATTCTTTTTTTTTTCATCTTTTTCGTTTTTTCTAAGGTAGTTCTGGCAGAACATGGACTTAGGTTTTGGGTCACTATCGTGCTGTAGGATGAATCTGACCAATTAGGCACATACCAGAGGAACTGCATGTGCTACAGAATTATTTCCCACTTCTGAGTAACCTTACCATTTTTAAATCTCGCAGTTCAGCACGGTCAGTTTATGCTGTTCATTGGACTTGGACTGTTTGAATTTCAATAAAAACAGCTTGGAACACTGAAGTGTTCTAAAACTTTTGACCGGTAGTGTATGCATGTGTGTAATATGTATAAAAATACATACAGTGGTCTTCTGGTCTTAGGTGAGATGGTGTCCACCCACAAGTCACAGGACTGAGGCATTTCAGAAACTGACCTCTAACAGGCACACAGAGACAGACAGTCCAGTTACAGAATACGAGTGAGAGTGTTATGAAAAACATCACAAACTGAAGGTCAAACATTAAAGTGATGATGATAAAGGTCCTAACTGTGTGTGTATGTTTAGATATGAGTTACAGTATCACTGTGTTTATCAGAGTGTTTGTAAAGTGATTCTCAATAAACTACTCAATCATATAGTTATATTATTGTGTGTGTGTGTGTGTGTATTAGGAGTTTATAGTAACTTGTTTTTCCACAATTCAGGTCTCATTACACATTGTGTGTGGATGATCGTGCTTTGTATTTTTAGTGTAGTCTTGAGACCATAGTTATGGGTGGAGTCAACATTTGTTCCCCTCAGTGTTGACTCCATGACAACGGCCTCAAGAATACATTAAAAATCCAAAGAAATCTGGCTTTTGAAAAGCAAAATGTGAAGAAATGCTTTTCTCAAGAACTGTATAAAAGCAGATCAACATAATATTCAACAGAGATGTGAGCCCAGATATGGCCATAAAGTTAATCCTATAAAAAAAAAAAATCACCCTGAACTCACCTCGTCTATCAGGATTGGTATCAGTTCGGGTGATGTGGGTCCACTCACGTCACTTTTCACGAAGCAAAATATGACAGCACTGATATAAAAAGACATTTCCAGATTTAACTCAGTCGGTTGAAGAACACCAAGCGCAGCTTTCTAATTAAAAACAGCCTGTTTTCCCAGACCTCGATTAATTCTACACGTAATAAAACTGAGTATGAGGCTTATTAGATGTGGCACATCAATTTAGTCCAGGATTAGGTTTAATCCATGTCCATAAAGGAAGAGAAAACAAATAAATGAAATGAGTAACTGGGAGCAGGAGATTATGAAAAGTGAGGTTTTCTGCTGACCTGAGTAAACAGAGACCGGCCCCACAGTCATTCAGCAGCGGCTTAGAGACATCCTCAGGCTCGAGGCCGAACAGGCCGAACCTGGATATAAGAACATGGTTAAACACATTTAACACCTTCATCTGGCCTGTTCATAAGCATTAACTTCACGTTTTCCAACACAATTCACCCAATTTAATCAGAACGCCTGTGCGAGGGCAGCGGTTCCCAGTTCTTGTGCTTTTTCCTCAGTGAGAACAAGTGATTCAATTCATCAATGAATTACGATCCTTTCAGAATCATAACTGATGTTTAGTTTAGGTTGAGCTTTTTGTGATCTTCACATTAAGAGAGAGAGACAGATATACAGACAGACAAATTCTAGATGGTCCTTTAATTTGAAATGCACTCATTAATTAATTAATAAATAAATAAATAAATAAATAAATAAATAAATAAATAAATAGATAAATAGATAAATAAATAGAATAGAAAATACTGAGAATAGAAATTAGGCTTTATATGGTGTTCTATGTAGTGGGATATATATATTACAGAACTTGAATAATTCAAAGAAAACAAATCTCTTGTTGACTCTTGTTGGCAATAATTACCTTTGGGGACCTTCTAGTAGTGTTTTATCATCTAACGGGTCTCATTATGAGAGGAGAGTGTTGATTACAGCAGTGTCTTTATATTTTCCTCATTAAATAAGATGTGATTCAGGTGATCACTAATCAGTACCCTCATAAAGCAGAATGAGGGGCTTGTGTAGGATTTTAACAGTGGTGTGGAATGGTTGTCGCACTCAGACATTTACAGCATTTGTCAGACACTTTTATCCAAAGTGACTTCCATTTCCTACCTACAGGGGGGTAGGAGCAACTTGGGGTTAAGGGTCTTGCTCAGGGACCCAGTGGTGGTGTGCTGATGATAGGATTCGAACCCATGACCTCTTGGTCCAGAGGAAAGTATCCTAACACTAGGCCATCACCACCCCATAGAGACGCTGATTTAAAATTAAACTGCAGTGCTCTCAATTTTTTTCCCAGAACTGTGTATATATAGTATATACACTCACCTTAGTGCCAATTGGGCATCATTTAAATGCCACGGGCTACCTGAGCATTGTTTCTGACCATGTCCATCCCTTTATGACCACCATGTACCCATCGTCTGATGGCTACTTCCAGCAGGATAATGCACCATGTCACAAAGCTCCAATCATTTCAAATTGGTTTCTTGAACATGACAATGAGTTCACTGTACTGAAATGGCCCCACAGTCACCAGATCTCAACCCAATAGAGCATCTTTGGGATGTGGTGGAACGGGAGCTTCATGCCCTGGATGTGCATCCCACAAATCTCCATCAACTGCAAGATGCTAATCCTATCAATATGGGCCAACATTTCCAAAGAATGCTTTCAGCACCTTGTTGAATCAATGCCACGTAGAATTAGGGCAGTTCTGAAGACAAAAGAAGTTCAAACACCGTATTAGTATGGTGTTCCTAATAATCCTTTAGGTGAGTGTACAGTGTATGTATATATATATATTTAGTTATTATATTTATAGGGCCCCAACATTTTTTCGATGTTACATGAGTCTCTAGCAATAGATAACAAAATAGAGGTCTAGAAACAGAGAGAACACAATTGCTATATGGATTAACTATTAAATGGACTTCTACAGAATCATCCTTGTTACAAAGAGAAGTAGATAATGCTTAAACACTTTAATTTTGCAACTTTTCAAACACTCATTGTTCCACACTCTCACACTTTGTCATACACTTCCTGTCACATGGGCAACCACTTCACACAACTGTTTGTGTGCGCACATGCAGCCATCAGAGGATTTCCTCTCTGCTAGTTCCCACAAATTGCTCAGTGTAACTGCTTTTTAATCTTGAGCTATGATGCACGTCTCTGGGGAAGAACAATCAAATCACCTCTTATTTACAGTTAGCATTACTCCACGTGCAGTGTAAACTTAATGAGAACTATATAAAATAAGGCACTGGGATGAGAATGTGCTAAGTCACGCACACTGAAAACTTACACTGTCTTCACCAGTGTGTTTTCTGTTTCATGTTTTATCATATTTTTTGCTTGGGCTACAAATATGCATAGTTATGACTCTTGGATACAGTCTACAGTACTTTGCTAAATTGTTGAATGTTCTTTTAATTCATTTTTATGCTTGGGCCTTTATTTCCTTTTTATGCGGGATTGCCTTGTATGGTAACATTTTGCTCCTTGTTTGTGCTTGTGTGGCTGTCACCGTATAACATTTCCATACATCATGCAGCAGTGGCTTTTAATGTAATGGCACTGCTTATGATGGATCATTTGTAATGAAACCTTGTCTCAGAGCCATAATTTCTTGGCTTTTGTGCATAGGCATTTTATAATGCAATTGTGTGTGGGGGTGGGTGTGTTTAAGCTGGAGAAGTGCTCTCAGGACCTGGGATCCAACACCAAGGCAGTGAGCTCTGCTATTGCCCAGCTGCTGAGTGAAGCCACCCAAGGCAATGAGAACTACACTGGTAAAGTTGCATCTAAGCATTTCCGAGCTTAATTCATCCCCGGTGTAGACTACCATGGTAAATAGGGTAATAGTCAATTTATGCTTTTAATAGTGTTGTTTTTTTTTTGTTTTTTTTGCAAATGCTGTTATATTCTCACATAAAGTGCTAGAGCACCCCCTACCTGTAGTGATTTAGCATTATGATATATTGATGTAAATTAGCTAAAGAAATGAGATTTCTTGTACAGTCCTGACTACATCACTGTCATTAAAAAATAATCCAGTTTCATAGCAGAAGGCAACATTTGATGTGAAGCTTCATTTGAAGCTTTGATGTGACTGCTGAAAATGAACAGTAAAGAGAATTTCAGCATAGGCACGTACTTGTAATGAAGATCACTGCATGCATGTAAAATGTTTTACTTAGGTAAGGCATGTGAACTTTTGAATTTCCATCATTTGTAGGCCTGGCTGCAAGGGATGTGGCCCAGGCTCTTCGCTCTCTGGCCTCAGCTGCCCGTGGAGTGGCCGCCACCACTGAGGATCCACAAGCCCGTAACGCTATGTTGGAATGCGCTGGAGACGTCATGGACAAATCAGCCAACCTCATTGAAGAGACCAAGAGAGCCATTGCCAAACCAGGAGACCCAGACAGTCAGCAGCGACTGGCTCAGGTTAGCCATGCAGCAACATGTCTAGCCGTTTGACATGAGCACTACAACAGTGGTAGTAGTAGGTTTATTCATAGTATCAAGAACCTCCCTATTAATTGCTGATGTTAGGCTTTGTGTTGGCTCTCTTTACTTCAGAGCGTTCATTCATTTGAAAAGATAAATGTTGTCTGTTCAAAGTAATCTATGATTAGTGTTCCCTTGGTAGCTGCCTCAGAGCCCATGATGATAATTGGTGTGTGTTTGTGTTTGTGTGTATGTTCATATACTTACTCAGGTGGCCAAGGCTGTCTCCCAGGCCCTGAACCGTTCAGTTAACTGCCTTCCTGGACAGAGAGATGTGGATAATGCCATTAGGACTGTGGGAGAAGCCAGCAAGAAGCTTCTCTCTGACCAGGTGACTGCAACTCTTATCTTAATAAACTGTTGAGGCTTTTGCACATCAATAATGTATTCCTAACAGTATCAATGTCTATTTAACTATTTATTTTTAAATGTTGGTCACATTTCACAATACTTCTGTGACTTTGTAACATCAGAAAAAATGGCTACCTGTGGTCCATCCAGTACACAAGGCATTGGTCTTGTGGTATAATCTGAAGATGTTTGAGCCATCTTCAAGGCTTTGGCAGATTCATTGTTACACTATAGGTTAAGCACTGTTGCCCAAGACAGCAATGATAACATAGACTACTGTACACAGTAAAATGAAGCACATTAAAACTATTATGAATAGTTACCCTTATTATTTACAGACCTTGAAAAATAAATCTTAATAATCGCACTGTACTCACTATTCCCTTTCCAGTTTCCAGCCAGTGGGAAGAGTTTCCAGGAGGCCCAGACAAGCCTGAACCAAGCAGCTGCAGGCCTCAACCAGTCAGCCAACGAGCTTGTGCAGGCATCCCGTGGAACCACACAGGACCTGGCGAAGGCCTCGGGCAAGTTTGGCCAAGATTTCAGTCACTTCTTGGAGGCTGGAGTAGACATGGCTGGTCAGTCACAGGTAAAGTAAAATATTACATTAAAGTGTGCATTACCGAGGTGAAGAGATTTTCTATATGATTTTCTAAATATTATTGATTAATAAACAGAAATTTACATTTTGGATTAATCTATTGGTTTTTATTCTTTGTAGTCTAAAGAAGACCAGACTCAGGTGGTGACCAACCTGAAGACTATCTCCATGTCATCCAGCAAGCTGCTGCTGGCTGCCAAGGTCCTGTCCACAGACCCGAACTCCCCCAACCTGAAGAACCAACTGGCTGCTGCAGCACGGTCAGAATCCATAGCTGGCCGTCTCTTTTATTTCCACTTTTCTCTGATAATTATCAGCAGACCACACGTTCAGATCACTCTGAACGAATAGCAGGCCATATGGTATTGTTTTTGTAGTATCTGATGTTTTTTTTTAAGTACTGGCCAGATTCACATGTTCACTAGGAATTTGTTTTTCTTATTGGCTACACAGTTATTAATAGAAATGGTAATTTCACCCCTTCATTGTTTTACACATATTACCATATTATTAAACATCTTTTTCAACAGGAATAAATGTGGTCCTTAATTACCGATAGGAGTATTTACCTGTTTTCTGCTCCATTTATAATGTTTATTCTGTGTGGGAAGTGTTACACAATGACTTGGTTTTCCCGCATAAAATTGACACTGGCGTCCAAGACCCAGTCTCACGCCTGCATGGTCTCACACACACGCATACGTGCATGTACAGACACTGTATTGTCCTCCTTCTATCAGCATATATTACATAATATAGTCCTATGCTCTTGATTTTACACATTTGAGTGGAAATGGGCACAATTACGTAATGGCCAACTGGAGAGCATTGACTACAGGAGCTGAGCCCTGCTCATCTCTCTCTCTGTGTGTGTGTGTGTATGTGTGTGTCCCTGTGCGTGTAAGGCTCTTTCTCAGCCAGGACTAGCAAACTCCTGTCTTTCCTCTCTGAGCTTAACTGCCTGAATCACAGAACGAGAGCAGAGAGAGAAGCTAGTGCGTGGTAACGCATGTGGGCGGACTGTATTTCTCAGCTCCTCCAGTGCTTCTCCTCTCTCTCTCTCCCCCACACTCCCTCCCTTTCTCCTCTTATGCTTATCTCACCTCTTTTTCTTTCTCGGTTTCCACAGCGCTGTGACTGAAAGCATCAACCAGCTGATCACCATGTGTACCCAGCAGGCCCCGGGACAGAAGGAATGTGACAACGCGCTTAGGGAGCTTGAGGTACCCCTCTCATCTCACATTTCTTTTCTTTCCTTCTCTGTCTCTCGCTCTCTCTCTCTCTCTCTCTCTGTCGTTTTCTCTGACTCACTCACTCTCTTTCGCTCCCACTCTTTTTCTGTCCATCGCCCGTTTCTTACTCTCTTTTTTGACAGTTTAATGAAAACTTAATTAATGCTGAACAGACATTTACAGTGTGTTTACAAAATAGTGAAACTGTTCTAATTCCATCTCCAAAAAATGTTTGATGTAGTCTACTTGTTGATCAGTGTTTGGCTTTGTAGGGCAGTCACAATTAATTGATTCAGTATATTGTCTTGATGAATAAACAGTGATTAGTTTGCAGTTTGCATTGGGATGTATACATATATCTTCCAGTAACAAACAGAGCCTGACATAGACGTCCATTTTTTTTGTCCACATAGTGTTTGTAATTGTATTTTTTGTTTAACGGTTAAAGTTCTAGGTTAGGATTGACAATGTCCATGTGCTCTGTTCTTTCCTTCACTTCTATTAGATCAGTATGTGCACTAATTAGGCATCAGCTATATTGATGGGTATTGGTATTAGGCCGATGTCAGCAGAAAGTTTCACCCTATGGGCTTGTAGAATGTTTGAGGATCTAAGAGTATCATTCTTTAACTGTTCAAAGTGCTTCAATAAGAACAACAGCCAGTTTCTACGTGGTTTTTATATGTGGGTGTCTGTATTGGTGGTATGTGGGGTTTTTTTTTGTGCATATCCTAATTGTGTGTTTGTGTGTGTGTGTGTGTGTGTATAGACGGTGCGAGGCATGCTGGAGAACCCCACTGAGGCAGTGAATGACATGGGCTACTTTGACTGTATTGACAGTGTGATGGAAAACTCAAAGGTGTGCCCCCCACATTTCTCACATCTCTTGCTTACTGTCTTTCTTCATGTGTTCACCAATTTGTATCATGTGTGTTATCTTTTGCAGGTCTTGGGTGAAGCTATGGCTGGCATCTCTCACAATGCGAAGAACAGTAATTTGCCTGAGTTTGGAGACGCAGTCAGCTCGGCCTCCAAAGCCCTCTGTGGCCTTACTGAAGCGGCTGCCCAGGTAAACATGAGCTAATGCGTTTATGGTTGTGTACACAAGTGTGTAAGTTTGTGTTTTTGCTGTTAGGTTTGTCCCTCCCCCTGATCATTTTCATCCCGTTTCATCAACCTAATTAGACCAGTGTGGAGTGAAGTGTGTCAGTCTCCTGGTGTCTAAAACATCTGGAGTTAGGAAAGCGGAAAAAACAGCCTCCTAAGCCATCCACTTTATCTCTTTTGTACTAGAACTCTCTCTCATTTTTTTGTTGGCTCTTTCTTTCTGACCTTTTAACTGTATTGTCTATTCAGATATAAGTAAAAAAAATAATTTTTTTTATCAGCATTTTCTTTTGTTTCATGGATATGCCTTTCACAAATGGATAGCATCCACCAAAGAGCTCTATCTATTTGCTTTTTGCAGTCGTTTCTGATTTTTTTTCTTTTGTTCCCTCTTGTTTTTTTCTTTTTTACTTTTTGTGCCCACACACACACACTGTTGTTTTTGTGTTTCTTACCTTTTCCCACACACACATACTGTCCAAGTTTATAATGGGTTTGATGGAGGATGGTGAGTCATGTTTATTCACTCACTCTCTCTCTCTCGCTGTCTCTCTCTTCTGTAAAAGCTTTCAGTGTGTTGATGTGGCTCAGTATCTCAAACTCTCATTAGAGCATGATTGCGAGTTGTACTGAACAGAGAAAAGCGATTTTTTGTGATGTGTGAATGTATGTATGGCTCAAGAGAGGGATAGACTAATGAAATTATTCTGTAAACATGATTTGCTGAAAAATATTTCTCCTTATTAAAGAAGTTGGTGATTCAGTGGCACTGGTTCAGAAATGCTAAACAATACACTTAATATTTTATATATTATATATAAGAACAGTTGTGGACTACTGATGTACGTCACTCTGGATAAGAGTCCGCTAAATGTCATAAACATAAATGTATTTTGGCCATTAACACGCTTTTTAGTGTACATTCTACTACTGTGTAAATGGTTCCTCCAAGCATGATTGTGTGCATGTTCTTTTAAACATGACCCTCAATCAAATTAAAATAGGATGAAAGATTTTGTGATGCATTCAACTTAATGTTCAAGAGGTCCTTCCATTGGTAACAGATGAGGAAAAACTACAGTATTGTGTTAAAATCCCTCCGTGCACTAAGCAGCACTTGATCCAGTATCTCTTTCTGTTGTTGATATGGAGCCCATAACCATGAAACCATTGTCTCAGCTGACCTGACGGATATGACAAAACTTTCCTTATATATTGCAGGGTGCCTATCTGGTAGGTGTCTCTGACCCAAACAGTCATGCTGGACAGAAGGGTCTGGTGGATCCAGCTCAGTTTGCCAAAGCAAAACAGTCCATTCAGATGGCCTGCCAGAACCTGGTGGACCCAGCCTGCACCCAGTCCCAGGTAACAGCTGTTGTTTCCACATATACATATATGAAAGTTTGTTGTTCTATTGTTCTTTTTTTGTTCCATGTTTTTTTTGTGCTTGAAGTAAACAAAGTGCAGACTCAGAATGTGACTTCGATTAAATGCATAGAAGACTACTACTATTTGTTATGTAATTATGCAGTTAAATACTACAGCAAAAGAGTAATAACCCTGGAATTCTAAGGATTAAGCATATATGGCAAATTTGTCTTGCTAGCTCACTTTGGAACATGCCCCTCTTTGTCCTCAGAAGCAACATAGAATTTGTGATGTGCGTGATCTTATGACACAATGTCAGTTATCCAGTCTAAAACGTTTACTTGTAGGCAGGTAGCAGGCAGCTCTGTTCATACAAGGCGCTGACAAACACTACCTGTGCTAGACAGTCACGCTGTACTCCTTAATTAACATCTTGGCAATGGGGAAAACACTCCCTCACCACAGAGAATGATAAAGCTCAATGGCAGGAGTTTGTGGAAACAACATTTTGAGTATGCACACACTGAGAGTGCTGCATGCTTATGGCTGCAGACACAGGCTAGCACGGCAAGCTAACCTGACCCCATGATGGTAGCAGTTCAGACTCAACAGAACCCATTGGTCCTTAAGGAGCTAGCTGATGCTTCCATCTTGGCAGTGTTTCTCAGTTAATAGAGGAAACGGACCTTAGCCTTGCCAACGAACTCTGCATGACTGCAGATGATGGCTACGGTTAAGGGGACAAGTTTGCTGGTCTTATCTCTGAAGAGAAAGAATACTGCGACAAATCCCTCATGAGTGACACCGCTAAAGATCCATCATTACCAACCAACAACATGGACTTGTTTATAAGAAGACCGCTGAAAAGCTTGGCACCCTTAGGCTGGACGCTTTTTAAGGAGACCACCACGTCTCAGTGTGAGAATAAGCGGCTGTCGAAGTATTCAGCTAGACAGCTGCTCTTATTCTTCTTGAAGTGCCTAGAGGAAGCCATGTGCTTATAGAATAATGAAGGAGCCCTTCATGCCCAATGTGTGGCAGGGAGGCTATCCTACTCCTTCTGCCAGTCAGTGGGGGAAAGAGGAAGAAGGGTTTCACTTAGCCTAATTACCTCATCCTAATTAATTAAGAAAGGCAATTGGTCAGAAGCAGCTCCGTTCCTGAGCTTTTCCAAAGGGCACTAGCAGACAAAAGGAAGGGAGTTCAATACTTGAAGGGGCAATTGCAGAACCCATTTAAGTATATGAGCACATACAGTAGCCTCTCTTCTTCTGCATCCAGTTCAAGATCTAAGAGCGCAATCAAGAAACTGCCCAGTTGAAAGTCATATGCAGTTCCCACATGCATATACACACACTAGCCAGTACTGCTGAGGGTGGAGCTCTAACTCTGCCTGTAATGATGCTCACAATATCGGTGGTACAGCAAATGTAGTCTGGGTTGCAAGCCCAATTCAGGTCACCAGAGGGCATGCTGACACAGGCAAAAAGCCCCAAGGGTCCTCTCTCCGAGGATTTTGAAAACCGCTACCAGGGGGACGACTGGCTTTCGGCATCTCAGTTGTGCAGGAAGCTCTTTATCTCACTTTATCTCACATTAAGCTAAACTGGGAAACTGAGAAAAGAGCACCTTGAACCCAACCCAGAGCATACTGTTAATAGGATTGATCAGTTTCATTTACAGCTAGCCAATCAGTAGAGAGTCTTTTCAAATATCTGTCTTTTTCACAGGGAAGTGTCTGTGAAATACAGAGCATGCCTCAGACTTTGGGTCTAATGGCATTGGGTTTAATGGCAGCAGTCCTGCTGGGTTGTTGGAATATGAGGGATTTCCAACATTCTGTTGCCTCCCTTAAGATGAATCCACTATGATTTGCTATGCAGGCCTAATCCTTGCTGTGTCATCTGTTGTCCTACAACCATGGAAACACTCCAAATTCCTTACAACAGCAGTGAGAATGAGTACAGTCCTGAACAGTAAGGTCATTACCATGAATGCCTCCCTAGTTGATTGGGCTGTCACTTGCAATGGCGGGATGATAATCGCCGTTTGGGATGGGCACATGCAGCCCATTCATAAACTGCTTAGAGCTTATGACGGAGTCACTAAGATCTCAACTTGTATCTGGTCTAAAGGCAAACCCCAAGGTTATCAGTCTGTCACTTGTACCTACCAATCAAATGATTAGCCTTATATCATTTCCCAGATTATGTTCATATCTTAAACAGGACTTTAACACAGTTTGTCTGGTAAATGGACAGGACCCCTGAGTTTAGAATATTTGATGAGTTGTGTTATGGGCCACTCCTTGGGGAAACAGGGGATCAAAACCTTCCTACACTGAGGAAATATGTTTAAGGTTAAACAAACTTGATGTGCCAACACCTACACAGGCATGTTCTTTCTTAGATGCAGGTTATTCTACTGATTTTTTCCCCCACAATATTCTTTGAAAGAGAACTTTAGGTTACAAAACCTCCCTCATGCTTTCAGAGAACCCGGGATGCATTAGTCACCTAAAGTTTTTAGAGCTACTGAACTGATCTTAAATTTGCTATATAAAAATGTTTTATTGTTTTTAAAAAACAAACTCATCTGACATGTTTTGACATCTCGGTATTTCCCTAGGTCCTCTCTGCTGCCACTATTGTTGCCAAACACACCTCCGCCCTCTGCAATGCCTGCCGCCTCGCCTCCTCCAAAACATCCAACCCTGTTGCTAAGCGACAGTTTGTCCAGAGTGCCAAAGAGGTGGCGAACAGCACAGCCAACCTTGTCAAGTCCATCAAAGTGAGTGTTCTCTCTAAATTTCCCTCTAGCTGCAGTCACGGGAGGTTCACGGAAAGGCCAACAAAATAATCATCCCTTTAGATCCAAAAAATGATAATTCAGTAAAAGATTTTGATACGTTTTTGTTTGCTTGTATTTTATGGGAGATTTGAGTGAGCTCACATAAGTGTTTTTTGTACTTTATTTGTCTTTGGAGTGTTTGTACAGGATTTCATTATGTGTACACGTATGTGAGTGTCTATTTGTTTTGTTATTGGCTCTCTGTGGAATATGAGCACTATGTGTGCAGTGTGTGGATAAGTGTGCCAATTACTTGCAGTAAATGGAGATTAACAGATTATATAACCGAGAAAGTGTGAAAGTGTATGCTGTACTTGTTTTTACTTAGGCCTTAGATGGAGCTTTTAACCAGGAGAACAGGCAGAAATGCAAGGCCGCGACAGGGCCATTGATCGAGGCTGTGGATAACCTCACTGCCTTTGCATCCAACCCAGAGTTTGCCAGTGTGCCTGCACAGATCAGCCCAGAGGTAATTCCCACTACAAGCACCACCTACACTTTTGCTATTTTTACGTTGTGCCCGCTGTTGTTATAAAGTCTTTTCAACGTTTTCTTAAGTGTGTTTAATTTTAGCATTCGGCTACATGTTTATCAAAAATCTCTTCATTGGTCAAAAGAGTGGCTTTTACTTTTTTTAAAAGCTAGGGTCACAATCATTTCACAGACAGAACATACTGTTTCAGCATAAAAACATTTCTGTTATTGATTTGTGTTTTGTTTTAGGCAAACATCTGGGGTGTTTGAGTAATTCAGTTATTGAATTATGTAACATTAAGCGAGATACTCCATGCATTAAAGTTGTAGATTAACTTGATTATCATACATTTATTTGCGTGTAGGGTCTGGCTGCCATGGAGCCCATAGTTGCAGCTGCCAAAACCATGCTGGAGAGCTCAACAGGCATGATCCAGACTGCTCGCTCATTGGCCGTTAACCCCAAAGATCCACCCAAGTGGTCAGTGCTAGCCGGCCATTCCAGGACCGTATCAGACTCCATCAAGAAACTAATCACCAACATGAGGTACTTTTACAAGTCCTGACTTGGCAGGATAGGCAATATCACTGCTAGATTGAGATCTGGGCAAACAAATATTTGTCTAGAGTAGTGAACTGAAATTCAGATGTGACTGATCCACATTTGAAAAGCTTCTTAGTCATGGCTGTTACAACCGTGCAATTTTATAAATTGGCAACACAATATAATTTAAATAAGACCTCTAATAACAAAAATAACACTTGCATCATCCTATAAAGAATTTTAGAGTATGGCAATGTCCACTATGACACAATGGCCTTATGTTTATGTACTTAATTGCTAGAGGAGAACTGTGTGCAGTACTGGCTGATAACATGAGTTCAGATATGAGAGTCTTTATTCATATCGTCTCTTTTCTACAGTTGTTGAGTAGTACTATCTAGATAATGTTTAGTCATTAGTATTCAATTAGTGGAGTACTGCTGGAGTTACTGGTATTAATGCTTGGCTCCATGTTGAACACCAACAGAGATAAAGCTCCTGGCCAGAGGGAATGTGATGAGGCCATTGAGGTTCTCAATAACTGCATCCGTGAGGTAGATCAAGCCTCACTGGCTGCCATCAGCCAACAGCTCACACCCAGAGATGATATTTCCCATGAGGTGTGTATCTGCGGCTGCGCACACACACACACGTACACCATATACACTCAAGAACAAAGAGAATCAAGAACAAAGAGGTTCTACAATTAAATAATCTTGAACAAAGCCTTAACCATTGGAATCGTTCATGTCGGCTTAGGTCTCATCGCAGGCATTATCTGAGACAGATGGAAAAAAGTTACATATTAGCATCTCTTGTTACTGTTAGCTGTAATTTAGCCTCACTGGCAGTCGCTGGTAGTCATTTGAAAGTCAAAATGTTTTTGTGTGCCGTTTCTCAGGCTCTGCATGAGCAGATGGCAGCCTCAGTACAGGAGATCAGCCACCTGATTGATCCAGTGGCCGTTGCAGCCCGATCTGATGCCTCACAGTTGGGACACAAGGTATGACATAACCTGCGTGCTCAAATACTCAGTACACTTTCACTAGTCTCCATTCCTCTTAGCATAATAGCTGGAAAGGACCTTAGGCACCTAGTGATTTTACAATAAATAAATTGTTTAAAATAAATTGGTAAACATGTTCAATACCAAGATGAACATAACAAAATAACAAAATTCTCTCAACAGAATTTGAACAAGAATAAATCATTGTTCTGTGGCATTTTTATGACTGTGGCGTTAAAGTCACTTAAATAAACAGGGTGACCACTATAAACAGAAAACAAGTAATTATACATCAATAAAATCCTAGTTGTTCGAAGTTGTTCATTCAGAAGTCAGTAGAATCCTGAAGGCTCCAAAGAAGTGAAGCTGATGTTCACATACGCAGTGCAGACAGAGTGGCATGAGAGAAGGCGCCTTTAATAAACAAACAAATTCTCGATGAGAATTAAACATTTTTTGTGAGACTGACCACTGTACAAGTCAGTGTGCTGCTTTTATTATGTGACAGTTGTATTGTTGCCATGTTGGAAAAATGGGGAAAGCAGTTAAATTATGTCTTTAAAACATAGAAACTCACCTAAATATCACCTTGTACCTTTCTGGTGTTTTTGAAATACTAGACCACAAGCTATAGTGTCATGGAGTAGAAAGTCATCTTCTAGCATGTGTAGAACAGCAGATTTTATTCCAGTCACTGTAGTTTTCTATGAATTCCTGTTCTGGTCTCATTTGGTCTTGTAGGTCTCTCAGATGGCGAGCTACTTTGAGCCACTCATAATGGCAGCCATTGGCACAGCCTCAAAGATCCTGAATAGTCAGCAGCAAATGAGTGTGCTGGACCAGACCAAGACACTGGCAGAGTCTGCCTTACAGATCCTCTACACAGCCAAAGAAGCCGGCGGCAACCCAAAGGTAAAAAAAATAACATCTGAATTAATGTTTGGTTTTAATTCGACAGCTAGAAAACATAGGTGCACATAACGTAACAGTCCTGATTCCACTTCATATATATTGATTATACATTTTAATCACAGATGTTTCACTCTGGTTGAAAAAGTGAGCTATGCTGAAAGTGTTTTATGCTTATTTGAACGTCTCTCAGGCAGCCCATACCCAGGATGCTCTGGAGGAAGCTGTACAGATGATGAAGGAGGCTGTGGACGACCTGGGCGGGACACTGGCCGAAGCAGCCAGTGCAGCAGGGGCTGTAGGTGGTATGGTGGACTCTATTAGCAAGGCCATCAACAGGATGGAGGACTCTGGAGTGGAGCCTGAGGGAAGTTTTGTGGATTACCAGACCACCATGGTGAAGACTGCTAAGGCCATTGCTGTTACCGTGCAGGAGATGGTATGACATTAACTTTTATTAATATCTTAAGCTGCAGACTTAGTGTTCCAGAGTTCATATTAAACATATTCTTCAATGCATTCTATACATTATTCTATAACTACTATGGAGTTAACACATATAGGTCATTGCAGTTGATGGGGCTGACCTTTAAACATTACCTATGCTTTGTAAGAATTCTGTATATCAAATATTTTTACAGTTTTATGTTCTTGATAGTCTGGGTTTCTGATATTAATTTGCTGTCACCAGGTAACCAAATCAAACACCAATCCTGATGAACTGGGAGGTCTGGCCAATCAGTTGACCACCGAGTTTGGAGACCTCGCTTCAGAAGCCAAATGTGCTGCCATCACTGCTGAGAACGATGAGGTAAACCTCTATATCTCTGATTAACCTTTACTGTTTTCAATGGATACTGTCACAGAATGTTGTTGCCAGTGTCAGAGCATCTGTAGTATTTGTGTATGACTGGTTCTCCGTCTGCTCTTACAGATCGGCTCACACATTAAGAAGCAGGTGACGGAGCTGGGCTACAGCTGCACTGGTCTTGTCACTAAAGCTGGAGCACTGCAGTGCAGTCCCAACGATTCCATCACCAAAAAGGAACTTATTGACAGTGCTCGCAAAGTCTCCGAAAAAGTGAGTGGATAGCTTTGTTGGTTTTAATTCTTCCTAAAATGTCTCAATAAATCTTGACTAGATGTGTTTAAGACTCTTCATCACGATTCTCATCTTAATTTTCTGTCTCTTTCACTTGTTCTCAGGTGTCTCATGTGCTGGCAGCACTGCAAGCCGGTAACCGTGGTACTCAAGCATGCATCACAGCTGCCAGTGCTGTGGCTGGCATCATTGCTGATCTGGATACCACCATCATGTTCGCCACCGCAGGAACACTTAATCGGGAGAACGCAGAGACCTTTGCTGACCACAGGTGTCTAAATGTTTCAGGGTTTCTGCACTACAATAATTCTTCATTAAACCAGTTGAAACACATTGCTTACATACATGTAATACATCTGGCAGTTTAGATAGAGCTCCATACATGTTACAGCATAAAACAAGGAACAGACCTGTCATACAGACAGAACTTTGAATGTGGCAAATGTGTAGAAAAATTACTGAAAAGCAAATAGTTACAGCCTTATCACCCCGCCCCCCTTGTCTTCCAGAGAGAACATTCTAAAGACAGCTAAAGTTCTTGTTGAGAACACAAAGCATTTGGTGTCTGGAGCAGGAGCCAGTCAGGAACAACTGGCCCAGGCAGCCCAGTCCTCTGTCAACACCATCACCAAACTGGCCGACGTGGTTAAGCTTGGGGCAGCTAGCCTGGGATCTGAGGACCCTGAAACACAGGTATGTCTATCTATCTTGTGCCTGTCTGAAAAAAAAGACATGCATTATCCTGCTCTTAAGTGTATAGCTTTTTCTGTTGATATTAATGGCCTTGCTGTGTTCACTAGCTGTAAAAAATCTGCCATTATTTCATGCTGATGGTTTCTTTTGGCTCCATACTCTGTGTCCTCCAGGGCATGTCTGCAGAATTCCTTTTGATATCTACAGGCTCTGTAAGGCTCTTGTCATTGTTGTGGTGTTCTTGATGCTGTCGCTAAAATGAGTTTGACCATCGCTGTAGTATTCATAAAAGCCTGTCTTCTGTAAAATACATTACTTCCATGGCAGACTGTGTTGTTGCACTCAGTTGCACTCTCTCTTTCTTTCCTTCTTTTTGTCCTGCTCTCCTCCCGGCGTACAAGGCACTTTATTCTTCCTGTGGCTTTCCTCTTGGTCGGGATGTGGGTACTGTTTGTGTCTGGAAATGAAGTCAAAAAGTGTGTTTTTGTCTGTCAGTCTGTGTTCATCACCATTGAGAAATGGACATACAGTTGTGAGGGAAAAGCTGGTTTCCATCATTTAAAAAAAAAGTTGCAATAGAAAAATAAAAGGCTGTCTCATTTATTGATTTAAATTATCATGGTTGGCCATGTGAATGCTCTATGTTGCATCTTAAATTAGTGCAACATTTCTGTTTCTTCTGATTAGCCTCACACAGCAGTAAGGTGGCTCATTCCTCTCCCAAAACTTCGCACGTGTTTTCTAGTCATGCATAATTTTAGGGCGTATTGCTGCTTCCTCAGATCACATCAGCACTTTAGTGCAACTGAGAATCACTTGACTGATATAAAATACGGATTATTCTGTTTGCTCATTCTATTTAGAATAATTTTGAACTCCTTTTGAAACGCGTTCTGATATTTTCTGAAGTTTCTGATCTTTTGTTCTGTTGTTTTTGTTCAAATATTTTGAATATTTAGCCATTTTTTTCAAAAGGAAATTATTATAGAAGTTCACATACTGCAGGATTTTAGGAGCCTTTCATGCAGGATTATAAGGGATTTCAGAGGGTTCACACACTTTAGCTTATAACTGTATTTGTGTGTGGGCAGGTGTGTTTGTGTACATGTTCATCCTAAAACTACACTAGTATTATAAAGACTCACACACTGGCCAGAATGGTCCTTTCTAGCACACAAGCAGCACACACTGTGAGGCTCTTCACAAATCTGCTACCTCTTGTTCCCATAGCAACACTTAATAATTCATTGGGGGGAAATAGTTGTTTACTGTGGTGAGAAGCAAAATCAGTCCCTGGTGTAAAAACATGCACTAAAATAAATGGTGGTCCAAATTTTGTCTTTATAGCATCAGGCCAATTATATTTGAAATTGGATTTTCTGCATTGAGGCTTTAGTACCACTGTCTTCAGATAGACAGTTCACACTCTGAACTGTTGTGTGGTTATATTTTAAAATGAACTCAGTTAAACTGGGTTTATTTCTTCACCACGCGAGGCTCTGCGTTGATTTCAGTTCTTTGCTCCAGTAATCATACAGCGCTGTGCGGTAAACTGTCCCATTTAAAATGCCCTTGGTTCACAGCATGAAGGTCAGTGTATATGCAAAGCATGTAATTATAAGTAATAAAGTATAATTGACTTTCCCTTCATGGGTCTTTCCACAACAAATTCAAACCTTGACTTTTAATCTGAGTTTTAATCTGCAGTTTCTAATTATATCACAAACATTATAGAATTTGCAACACTCAATCTGTAGCAATTAATATGTTCCCTCTAAAAACGTTATGCACAGATGATTATATTCTTTAATACTGCTCACTATTTAAAGGCTTTTTTAATAAGACCTGGAGCAATAAGACCCCCCCGCAAACATCATTAGCTTATGCTTGTACATTACTAGTATCAGCACCACTCCCATACTTCATTTGTTTGTTTGTGCAATCATTCATTGAATTCTATTTAAATGTTTCATTCCATTTAAATTCAAGTGTGTGGACACTAGATGCCAGTATTGGTCTTTTCAGTGGCAGTAACAAGGCTATGCTTTTTTCTACAGGTCGTTCTGATCAATGCAGTCAAAGATGTGGCTAAAGCTCTGGGTGACCTCATCAGAGCCACCAAGGCAGCAGCCGGCAAACCTCATGATGACCCTGCCATGTTGCAGCTCAAAAACTCAGCCAAGGTAAGACATAGTGGAAGTGTCATCAGTTTCCCTTTTTCTATGAGATTCCAAATTAGGATATGTGCTTTGTTATTTTCCATAAAGTAGAGAGATACATTTGATCCTGAATCAACAGCTGACCTTACATTTGCACATTACACTCTTTCCTAATTCAGTAGTCTTTTTTCTGTTTGAATATATGTAAATATATTATGTAAAGAGATGATTGGCATAAATCAAATGTGCTCTTAATGTAGTAGTAGTAGTAGTAGCCTTTATTTGTCACATACACTTTTACATGTAGCGAAATGGGACCCCTCTTTCGAGAGG
>JBBPDB010000036.1:3941724-3961279 GCA_037974465.1 Brachypetersius altus | reverse complement strand
AGGATTTAGGAACGTGAGGATTTGTTTGGTGGTGGTGGATGGGTTTGAGTCCTACTTTCAGCCGACCACTGGGTTAGGGATCCTGAGCAAGATCCCTAACCCAGGGAGACTGGCCCCTGTACCTGGGAAATGGAAGTCGCTTTGGAAAGCGTCTTCTAAATGCCGTAAATGTATACAATGTGTGTCTCTATGGGGCAGCTGGTAATGTAGGGCGTTCGCCCTGCGATCTCAAACACATCTGAGGTACTATTGAGCAACCTGCCTGTCCGCTGCTTCACTTGGTGAATGGGTTAAATACAGAGGAAGAACTTCATGCTGTTCACACTGTGTTTACATATGATAGAATCATCACTTCATTGCAGCACCCCAGCTCATCTCAAAGGTATTGGATGGTGCTCCAGAGCAACTCTGTGAAGATTATATAAACTGTGAACATAAGCTGCTTTTTCTCATTAGAAGTAATACCTTTAGAGTTTGTGGGTCCCATATATATATATATACACACGCACACACACATACACAGAGGTGGACAAAGTACTTACATTCATTAATTCAGTTCCGTCAAATGTTTACTTAAGTTGAAGTACTGAAGTACTTGCTTTGTAAAATAGTTAAGTATTAAAAGAAAAATTTTCTTTCACCGTATCGTTGCATTATTGTCACAACACATAATACCTAATGCCTAGCTTGTAGAATTTGTAAAATCGCACAGCGTGGTGCGTTCTGACACAAGTTGAGAAAGAAACTGCTGTAAATGCAAAATAGCACGACAAAAGAGAACATGAAAGAAGAAGGGCGTGAAGGTTAGTCTTGCATGAGGACGTATACCCGTAAACACACACAGACACACACACACAAACGGACTAAATTGGCATTACATGTCCTGGCAGTCTTCTACACCAGTGTGTGTGTGTTTTGAGTTATGGAGGCTGTGCTTTTGGTCTAGAGCAGAGTACGCGGAAGAGTGTGCGGGTGAGAGTGCGTGAGAGAATGCGCGCAAGAGAGAGCGTGAGTGTGTGCATGAGAGAGTGTACGCGAGAAGAGTGCGCGCTTGAAAGAGTATAGCACCACCTACCAGGTATGGCATGTATTTGTGTACAATCACGTTTCAGAAAAGGGGGAAAATCCACTTTCAGAATTAAAAGTCGCGAGTAATGAGACCTTTGATAGACATATAGTGAAGTAAAAGTCATAAGTTTTCAACAAAAAATAAAATACCCAAGTGGAGTAGATACTCAAAAACTCTACTTCAGTACAGTACTCAAGTAAACAATACATTAATACATTACCCACGTCACTCGAAACAGAAAAAATACGTTTTTTAAAAACATTTACATTATTTGCGATATTTAAAAAAGTTTTAACAAGCACTTCCAACACTCCCAACAGAAGGGTTCTGTTTGTTTGGTATCACTCTTTACCAAAATGTTTTGGACAATAAGGAATGTATTGGACAGTAAAGGGGAGGGTTTAACATGCAGCTGAAGGACAAACGTTTTGTATTTGACTGGGATGACAATAAAGCTCTACTTGACTTGACTAAAACTGATATTCTGGTGTTTCCGGGCTGGGACTCCGTATAAATGGACGCGAACGGGCAGTCAGAGAAATCAGCACCAGCCAAACATGGACATAAAACCTCAACATGGACATAAACCTCTCCGGAATGACGTCTCCCACCTTCCTGGAGGGGCTTCACAGCTCAACCTTCCAAAAAAAGGTCTCGAGTTCCTTCTGAGATGTATGAGACCACGCCCACTCGCTTGTACGCCCCGCCCCCGTCCTGTTTTGCCCCGCCCCCCCTGTCTGACCAGGCTGCTCTGAGGCTCCTGTCTCCTCTGCTGAGCTTCTGTCTCCTCACTTCAGCCTCACAGTCCTGAGCAGCCGCTCCACGTCCCTTACACAGCAGGAGAGACCCCAGAGGAAGCAGCCATGGAGGCCATCAAGAAGAAGATGCAGATGCTGAAGCTGGATAAGGAGAACGCCATAGACCGGGCTGAGCAAGCAGAGGTGGACAAGAAGGGAGCAGAGGACAAATGCAAACAGGTACTTTAGTGGAGTCACTGGATTTGAGTCACTTAGAGCCAGTTACGGGACACCAGGTCATACAGGGCACCGTGACATGGACCTTGAATGGGATCTGAATTTCCCATTTATATCATGTGTGTTATAGTATTTGTGATTATATAGTATTTGTGATACACTAGTGGGCATCATCTGAAATGAACAGAAGTGTCTAAAAGAGTAACCTGAAGGCCCAGGATATGGATTCCAGCCGAAGTGATGGACAAATAAGACGAGACCACCCATCCAGATTCAGGTTTAGATTGAGACACCCATGACTGGCTGGGCATTCCACACAGAATTTGAATGTAAAGCCAATAAGAGCAATAATCAATACAATGTAGGGTTTGGTGTATCTGAACTGAAACTCAACTACACTTATTTCACTTACCTTTAGATACGATGCACACCATATTGGCCAGCATCTAGCATGAATATTATTCCATTTATTTTTAATTTTAACATACTGATTCTTAGTGTCACTTTAGCCCATAAGGCCATAAAAGACTAGAGCAATAAACAGCCAGTATAGAGGTTAAAGGGTGTCCATGCCTGCAGTATTTCTGTGATTAAGTGGTCTGCTGGTTAGACTTGAGTGACATTCTCAGTTATTTGACTAAATACGACTCATAATATCAAGTGGCACAGCCAATGGGGCCAACCAGTTTGAGTTTTATTATAGACAGTGTCAGATTCTTGGTGTGAATGAGTTACAAGTCACCAGCACAATCCATAAATCTGTACTTAGATTAGAAAGCTAATGAGATGGCTCATTTCTGCTCATGTCTTATTTGATATTTCATGTCCAGTTTCATGTACACTTTGATATTACACTCTTTCTATTTTTAGGGAGTCTAAAGTAAGTGTGGACTGTTATGCTCTTCACATTTGGCTCAGTAAGACCAAAAACTAACATTGGAAAACTGGAAGAAAGTTAAGGTTGTTTAATAATAATTAACATATTTGAATTAAAACATGCCCATGGATGAAGATGCTAAAACATGCTAAAAATAAGACTTTAATTTTAATTTACAAGAAATAAGGTGCACCTGGGTCAATGTGATATTTTGTGCTGAATAGTTAAAATAATTGAATTGAAACAAGTCCCTGTGGATGGATATGAGGAGAGTACCATTCCCAGCTATTCTATGGAGTGTTTTCTATAAGAACAAACCGTTTACATCAGTTTCTGTAAGTAGATTTCATTGCGCTGTTATCAAATCACATGAAGAAAGGACGTGCTGTTGCTACAAGAAGAAGATACCAAAGGCGCCATTTGTGCTTGGGCTGTTATTTCTTCTCTTTCCTTTTACAAGTCCCGGGTATCCAAGTTCTTCCTTGGGTAGTAAGAAAACTCTTGACCCCATAACCTTTTGTTTTTCCTGCTCTCTTCAGTAAAGAGCAAAACCTGGCTCCAGATCACTTACACAGCTCAGTGAAGAATGCCTCTCTCCCTCATACTTTCCCGTTGTTTCATTCCTTCGCTCTTTCAATACCACAGACATTTCTCTGCGGCTTGCACTGAATCATGCACGTCCAGCGAGGGCCCTTCATCTCAGCCCACAGCCGAGGCCTCCAAATTACCCGATCTTTTTTATGGCTTTGTGTCAGTCGGCAGGCGATGTTATCTGCTCCTGATTTTTCGGTATTTCCTTTCTTTAAGAGGCATTTATTCCTCTTGAGGCTTTTGGGGGTTTGGACGTTCTCTCCTCTCTTCTCTGTAAGGAGAGCTGGCTGCAGTATATACACAGAAGCATGTGTCCTTGAGCATTTGCCAGTCCTTGGATATGTGTGCGTGTGTAATACAATACAACGTTCCAACATGGTGTCCGCCAGCTAATGGATGGCCACTTATTTGGAGCTCAGCATCGGATCAAAAGATTATAACCTATGATTTTTCTTCCCCTTGATTTTCTTCATTTCGTCCAAATCGGGGACAAGCATGGGATGAACTCTGTTCTTCATCTTCTTTAGCCTTATTCTGACCAGAATATGTTCCTTCATTATAATTCAAGCCTCATACTTAAAGGTATTTGGTGATATCATCCCTGACGCTGGGATATTCTCTGCTCTTTCCTCCTGGAATTGTTCTGCACAATGGGATCAGGGCTGTGTGGGTTTGGATGTTACCCCAGATGCTGCCCCTGCATTGGGATGCAGAGGCCCAGGCCACAAGTGACGTGCAAGCAGAGATGCTTCACATAACTGGAGCCCAAATCAGGTAAACTCTGTCTGTTCATCCATCAGGAGCACATAGCATTCACACCAGCAGCTTTGGCACTGTCACTCACAACAGGCTTTTTATAGCCTTTTTATGCCTGCCTTATGGCCTATTGTGTCTCTCCTCACTCTGGGGAGAAGAGGAGCCACAGGTGGCATTTTAAAAAGCCACGTCAGGCCCAGTTGTACTGACACAGATCGGCTAAGGCATGTGAATATTTGTGTTTGTGTTTGTGCTACAAGGCTAAAATAAAAAAGTAATGGAAATCTGTATCACAAAAAACTCCCTTTATATTACTCTGTGAGAGTTGAAAATATTGGCTTATATATGGTTCCATAGTCTAAGCCTCATAGCTCAACTGGTAAAATACAGAAGCAATCTTCAGACATTAACAGTTTCTTTAATCGATGCCAGGAAACCCGCCCTGTTTTTTCCTATAATCGGGGACCCTCCGTTCCTCACACATCAAAGTGGCGGATTTTGGTTCATTTTGGTTTGTCTCCTGAGTTTAGCCGCTGAGCTTTAATCATGGCCTCGTGGTCTATTTTCATAGCCGGAGTTGCGGTTTCCACTCCCATATACAGTAGTGGGCCGTCTCCAAGGCCCAGAAGAACTCAGAAAATAGAAGCTGTTTTTATGAGGGCCTCGCTAGCTGTGTGCTATGCTACGGCCGCCTGGCTTCCGGCTAATGCGATGGGGAGTTTATTTGACGTGTGCTGAAAGGGGAGAGTGAGCATCACCAGCTGCAGGCCCGGTGAAGGCCTTCACCATGGAGGCTGTGGCTACATTCCCTTTATAAACCATGCCATCTTCACATCATCCTCAGCCTGCCTGACCTTCAGCACAGCACTGCATGGATTTATACCCCTCCATCAGATAGAATAACATTTGTACAGCTTTCCTTTCCAGGGAAACCTTAACAGCCACCAGAAGTTGTGGTGACTGTCCAGACAAAATGCAGTAAAAAATATCACATTATCACATGTTTATCACATGTTTATCACATGTTCACATTATCTTTTAAAACATAGTTCGTACAGTAGGCTATGGTTGCCAGCCAACATAACTTGTTTATTATATTATATTATTCCATGAACATAAGTTCTAGGTTAATTACCTTTATGGGTTTGGTTTTGAACATGGCCAGACCTGTCTGTTTTTAAAGCACTTAAATTAAGGCTAAAATTTAAACCGCAATCTATGAAACTGCTTGTATGTTCTCCTTTCAGCCAGTATTGTTCAGGCTTACTTTTCAGCTAGAGGAGGCTGTGAAAAATGATAGAAAATGTAACAGAATTAAAAGCAAAATTTAAAGCCTAGTAGCCTCAATGTGATAGTTTGGTTAATACCTGAAATTGTGTTCCACAAAGAAAACAGAAAAACAACAGTTAAAGCATTTAAATAATATAGGTGTTCTATATATACGGTCAAATGTTGGAATTGTTTATTTGTTTGAGTTTCAAAGCTAATGCTTCTTTTTGAAGGGCTGACTGATATTCTGTACTGAAACAAATAAGCAGTGAAACTTGAGCCTAAAGTTGTAACCGTCGTGGTCTGATTTGTTTGTTTGTTTGTGTGTGTGTGTGTCAGCTGGAAGAGGAGCTGCTGGGTCTGCAGAAGAAACTGAAGGGAGTGGAGGACGAGCTGGATAAATACTCAGAGTCACTCAAGGATGCGCAGGAGAAGCTGGAGCAGGCCGAGAAAAAGGCCACAGACGTGAGTCAATACACTTCACAAGCGCACACACACACACACACACACACACACATATATATAAACATATGGGACATTTATTTATATACAATCACACAAACTACATAAAATCACACAAACATCATAAATGGATCTCTACAAGAAAAATACAGGACACTGGCCCTTTAAGAAATACAGTATATTAAAATAAACATGCTGGTTGAGGCCATATTTTAAACAGCTTTCCACTGCTGTGACACCATGTGAACACACAAACTGCCCAACATGCCTGGCCATAAATTACCACCCCCATCTCAGAGGTTTCCTCTGTCACCCCCCTGTGGTCTCGGACGGCATTGCACCAGTCTGGGGTGTCTGTGCCTGTCAGTCACTCTGACATGAGCCTGCGCTCCTTACCACGCCATGAATCCCTGGCAGGACCGACTGAGCAGCAATCTTGCTGTTGACAGCTGCACTGGAGAAAGTGCCAACCACTCCCCACTATCACATTCTGTAAACACTTCATAAAGCCTGTCACCACCTCCAGCTCAGCCACATGTGGTCTAATCATTCAGACAAGATAGCCGGATGGTACACGTGTGACTGTATTCAACGCAGGCTTACAGGATGCTCTCTGGTTTCTTGTATTTTTATAACTGTCATCGTGCTCTCATCCCAACAAGATTGCTTACAGTGAGAATGAGGTAATCATGACTGGAAAGATTAGACTGGACCAGATTTGTGGTCATTAGTGTCCTTTGGGGTAAGCTTTCAATAAATACTAGCGAAGACATCGTGTTCCCACAATCTGAGACAACCAGACCATGATATTACTGACACTTACAATATGTTTATTATACATATATATATATATATACTTTTACACATATGTAAAAGTAGCAGATCTGAGAAATTATTGAAAAGGCTATAAGCTATATAGCATCAAGCATCAAGTTAGAACTCATTTCTCGTCCAGAATTCATAAGAATTTAGAAGTAAATCATGTAAATAATAACTGTATTATTTGTCTATTATTCATGATATTGTTCGCAGATTCTTGAAATATAAAAAGACATTTCGAAGTACTGAAAATGTTATATAAGTGTTAAACCACATGCAGTCATTAATAACACATTGTTAATAGAGCCAGTTTTTGAACACTAGTGTACACCACAGAATGTAGCTGTTAGTCAGTGGCGAACGTTTTCAGTGGTGAACTGGTAAACCCGTCCTCTTTAGAAATGGGTTGAGTGTAAGTGAGTTGGCTTTATTGCTGAAATCTAATCAGTGTCTGTCAGCATCACCTCCCTTTCCTGCTAATGTTCCATGACAACACCCTTTCCACAGCAGTTCTCGCCCTGCATGTAATCCTCACAGTCTGACCCTCAGTATTATTCTAGTTAAAGCCTTTCCTGCTGTTAAAGACTGCAAGGGACACAAACCAGGCAGTCCAGATCTCATCAGGTTCATCCAACTCATCAGCGCTCTAACAGCTGCAGAGCCACCTCTTCACCCCGGGGTGATCAAATTCATACAATTTTACAAATTTATATACAGTATAATGATCTTTTCTGAGCGGGGCCACATTTAAATAATACTATCAAAAATTATGAATGGATTTTTTTTTATTATTCAAACACTTCTCTGTCTGATTAAACAACTTTAGCCTAATTAAACATGAATCTCTGTGTTTAAAAACTCAGGAAAATGAAAAGCAATTTCCTCTGGGATCAATGAAGTTTTCTGATTCTGATTAAAGATATCCATTTTGTGCCCACAATTAATGTGCTCTAAAGCATCTTAGCTGTTTGTTTTCTTTCCTGCAGTGTTTATAAACTATTGAAATCGCATACCTTGTAATTACGAATTAGCAAATAACTGATTTATGGGCAATAATTAAAAGGCTTTCAGTGACACCCTTTCAGTGACATCATTTACTACTGTTCCTTTTGTCTGATCTCAATGAATCAGTTGTGATAGTTAGCATCACTTAGTTTAGATTTAGATTAGATTAGATCATAGGCTGAGCTGCTGCTAGAAAAAACTATCTGATTCCACTGATCTGTGAAGCTTATACAACAAATTATTCTTACACTAATACATGTAATATAAGATCATTTTGGGCCTTTGTTTTAAATAAAAGGACAAATGTTCTTGCAGAAATCAGAACAAAGAACAAAATGAGCAGCGAGTCAAACATGACCACCATAAATAATCATGACACACCTTTAAACTAATAAGGCCATGACCAGCGAACAGACAGACGAGCAGAGAGTGAGGACAGACCGTGAGGACGGAAATCAACCCAGTAATATATGGGATTGTTTGAGTGTGTGGCTAAGAGTAATGGATATCCCCAATGAGGTTTTGCATTATTATTATATGACCAAAGAAGGAAAAGAATTGAAAGAATGCAGAATCCATTTGTTTACATTGAAGTAAGTAATGCTTTCCAGCTCTCGTGCCTTTTCCAGACAGCAGTGTGTGAATCACATTTAGTGCTCTCGCATAGGCACAAAGCGTACCTCTCCAAATGTCCAGCCGTGCTGCTTTTGACCACATCACAGTGAAATGTTGGCAAACGGCCTACAAGGCAAATTATAACTATAACTAATTTTATCTAATTTTCTGTGATGTCTTTCATTCCTGTAGTGCCAAATTCACATCTAATTATGTACATCAACCCAAACATATTTAGGAAGTACTGAATTTTCAAATGTATTGAGGCACCTCTTCTAACTAGTAAATGATTTAAGATGGACACACATAATTTATATAATCTTTAAAGAAGAGCATTGGAGCAGCTGGAGGCCTAGCGGTTGGGGAGTTGCCCCTTCGCTCAGTAGGCTGTGGGCTTGAGTCCCAAGACTACATGTGGCACCACTGAGGTACATTGAGCAAGGTACCATCCACACACTGCTCCCCGGGCGCTGCGTTTCTGGCAGCCCACTGCTTCGCTTGTTGAATGGGTTAAATCCAGAGACAGAATTTCACATTGATTACACTGTGTGCTGTGGTAAGGTGTCTTCATACGTGACTATACGGAGCTACTTACATAGAATGTGATGCATTTGGTCCAAAAAGAATCATTCAACATTACCTGACCTCCCTGTTGCTGTTGTGGGTGGATACAATCAAATCCTCACAACAATGTATCTAAATACTTCCCATAAATGAAAGCAGTTGCAGCAGAAGGGGACACAAACTCACTTTTAATATCGTTGAAAGTCTGCTGAAATTGGATTGGGTAAAGTATTGGCACCCCTGACCATTACAGCAACAGGGACTTTACTGGCATTGCAGTCAAATACATAGACTTTAATGTGGAGTTGTTTCACCCATTTCCGCTATAACAGCTTCCCACTCTTTCCACAATATCTTAGGAGTGTTTTGTGGGAATTTATGCCCATTCATTCTGTGGAGCATTTATGAGGTCAGGCACTGATTTTGGACGAGAAGGTGCTGGAAGGGGTTGAGGTCAGGGCTCTGTGCGGGCCAGTCAAGTTCTCCCACACCAAACTTATCCTACTGTGTCTTTATGGACCTCACTTTGTGCACTGGGGCACAGTGTAGCTAGAACAGAAAAGAGCCTTCCCCAAACTGTGTCCAGCATGGCACTGTCTCCAACATGTAGGATTGTTATACCTGTGGATATACTACTGGATGAGCCATGCTGTTTGAGCATAAAATATGAGACAGTATTTCTCTAGTTGTGCCATTGTGTTGTATTCAGTTCTGCTGCTCCCCTTCTGTCCTGGTGGGCTGCTCGTCAGAGTGGCTTCACTGTCGTGCCATGCAAACCCTGAAAAAAAAGGTTTGTCCCAATACTTTTGTCCATATTGTGGATCTTCAAAACGTGAGAGGCCTGTGACTCATGACGTCACGGTAGATAAGAAGTGGGCGGAGTCTGGAGGGGTCCGCGGAGGGTAACTTTTCTACGGGGCAGTTTATTGTAGGAAAAGGGCAGCAGACAGACGGTCCTCTGAGAAAACAGTAAATGGCATGGTTTTAAATCCTGCGGGAAGGAAAGAGTATCCGAGTGCACCGATCGATAGGCTTGTGAGAGGGTCTGGTTCCTCACGGTCCGGTCTGAGGTGTCCCACCGTAGCTTAGAGTAAAAGATAAAAAAGCTGAAGACCAAGACTTGCTTCCACAATGGCTGGAATAACCTCCATCGAGGCTGTGAAGAGGAAGATCCAGTCTTTGCAGCAGCAGGCCGACGAGGCAGAGGACCGTGCAGAAGCTCTCCAGAGGGAGGTGGACTCAGAGAGACATGCCAGGGAAAGAGTAAGACATGATGGACCTTGAGGGAGGGGGCGAATTTAATTATCTCCAGCTTCTTTATCGACTTTTCCTTTCCACCTTAAAACACTGCAGCAGCTAAACTGGCGTCCGACCAAGAGCTGTGGCGTTTAAGGTGGAAAACGGACAATAATGAAATACTGTAAATATTATAGATACTATAGGGTTTACATATTATAAACATATAGGGTATAAATACTATAGATAAGTAAAATGCTGTTGATACGATAGGGTTTAAATACTATAGATAAAAATTGTATAGATAGGGTATAACTAATATAGATTAGTAAAAATACTATAGATACAGTAAGGTATAAATATTAAGGGTATAAATATATGAATATGAATACTATAGATAAGTAACTTACAGTTAAATTATTAACGACAGAGTCAGAAATCTTTATTGATCCCGGAGGAAATTGCTTATGTTACGACTGCAAAGACACCCAAGAGATCCAAAGACAAGAACAATTTCAAATATGAAGTCTAAACAAGTACTCAATATGAAATTAACTGTTGTAGATGCACAAATGCTGTGGTTAGGAGTATGTTTTTTGCATGTATTAGTAGTGGTATTTCATATGGTAAGACTATTGCACACAATAAGGTATCGCACATACTATTCCAGCAAAAAGAGAATTTTAGCTTTATGAGAGGGAGATAGGGGGTCATTGTATGCGTTCCTACTGCCCCTTAATTTACATTTAAAAATGTGAAGTAGTGCCCATAAGGGCCGCTCCGTTATGAATGAATTTGCAGACTTTTGTTTGTGGGTTTCAGGACAGAGCTGGCGGTTCGTGCAGATCGAGTTTCCTTGTTGCTATAGTAATTTAACGACAGACTGGTTACGTGCTGAGCTCTAACCGATCAGCTGTTTAACCCACTAATGTCATTTTTTTACCAGTCTGGTCAAGCCAGTATCATTAAATGTAGCGTAGTAAATCTAGTCTTTTAATCACACAGACCATATTTAACAAAACAACAAAAAAGACATAGACAATGCATGTGAATAAAAAACAACCAAAAGATCTTTGACCAAAGTATATACGAAGTGCTATTGACCATTCAGACTAAGTTCAGTGGTTTTTGGACATGAATTAATTAATGAGTTTCACTATTAAAGTTTTGCCTCTAAATCTAGTCAAAGAACATCACAAATAGGAAAGGAATAATGCACAATTTGAGAGCTTGGGTAACGCTGTGGTCACTTATTGCTGATTTTCTTGCCGATTTTTGTCCACAGTCATTAGAGTACTGATGGTCCTCTTTTAATTTGACCCAAAATCAACAGGTTGGTGTTGAAACTATTCCTTTAATTTAGTAGTCTTGATGTCACTCCTTTAATTTAACCAAGTGACTGGTGTTGCCACATTTGACCTCTATTTCTGTCATTTGATTACGGTTATCAGTGTATTTTTAAACCTTCTATTTAATTGGACCATAGTTAGTAGTTATAGTTCCTTGATGTGAAAATGCATTGGCAAGTAGGCCCACCTTTCTTTTACCTTTCTATTTACCACCCCTGTTGATTACTATGGCAAGGTAAGGTGCTGTAAGCTGTTTCATCTGATCCCAGCACATTCTGTTGCCGCAGATGCAGTCTGGGTATTTAACATGATCAAATTAGCTCTGTCATTCACAGCCTGGCCTTATGGTTCTTTTCTCAAGCTATCATTTTGAAACAGGCATCACAGTCCAGGCCTTAGAAGCCCAGAAGAGAAGAGATCTGCTCTTGGTGTGGTGGGAGTCAAAATGGTTTGACCCAGGGAGTAGTGAACTGTTTAGTCAACCTGCTCCCACTTCCTGCGTCCCCTCCCAGTCTCCTTTTCTATTGGCTTGAGTCAACTTGGCCCAGGTCCCAGAGAGCAGAAGGTTAATCATTTCCTGTGCTCTCTTCACTGCCTCAAAGCAAAAAAGACCTTGGCAATGTCCAAACTTCTCATATGTCGCATACCTACTGCTTGCCTTTTCTGCAGAAAGATCTCAGGCAAATATGACTTGGGAGGAATGTCAGAGTAATTAACTTTTTTTTTAAAGGCAGTCTTTTATTTATTAAGGGATTCCAATTTTAGTTAAGGATTCCTGTAGCAGGCGGCTCGTGGTGCTTTACCGTAGGCCTACAAGTATAGAGGAGTCTTTGAGATTATCTTTTAGTGGAAGTGAAATTAAGGATTTAAAAATGGTAAGTCTCCAACAGTGAGAGCAGAATCAAGGAAAAAGGGCAGTAAAGAGCAAATCCCTAAACTAACCCCAAAACTGAGTGGTTTGATATGAAAAAGGAGCAGGTATTTCATTACTTTCTTTGGTCTGGAATTACAAAACAGAATTTCCATGGCACTTTTCTGGAACACGAGCTGTATTTCACCATGACTGTGGTCAAAAGGTCAAAAAGCTTTCCCAACATATTTCAGTAAAGCAATGGCAGTTATGTGTCATATATTTTGTTACTAGGGTCGTCATGATTCCGGGGTTTAGATTTCGATACTGATACAAAGAGTAGTGTCACAACACTCATGAGCAATGCTATAGTAAACGGCTAAAATACTCATTTCTGTCTGAATGCAAAATTCACTTAACAGAGTTTAATTAACATGTCTTTTTTCTGTCAAAACGTTTTTAAATATCAGTAGAATACACTGATGCAGGGTTGACCATCCACTATTGATTATGCTGCTAATCAGCAAACAGTGAACCTTTCATTTTACTTTAAATGCATACAATTTGTAATTATACAAATTGTATGCATTTTTGTATGAATTTATTCCTGCATGTTTGTGAGATCCTGCTGGTGTGGGTTTCATCTCTTTCAGTCATAATCACTTTTACCAGTTAATTACGGTTTGCCAGTTAATCAGACAAAGAGTTTTAATGTGAATTATTCATTTTGGCCATAGGGAATATTTGGAATGCCATTTGTTGCATTCCCCGGCTGCCCTGGTGAATCTGACTGGAATTGGCTCGGGCTGAGAGGGTTTGACAGGGCGGGTGTTTGATTAGCTGTCTTCTGCTAGGGAGTGAGGAACACTGGCCCTTTTATGCTGATGGGACCACTGCCTATGTTTCAGTGGGACACTTGGAATTCTGGAATTTGAACTTTCTTGCTCTAATCTCAGCCATCATCGTGTCTCTCTGGGTCTGCTGCTTCTGTCTGTCCACACCTGGAGCAGGGGGTCATTTGATGGATTTTTACAGCAAGTGTAGAGCTGGGCTTTGATGCATGTGTTTTTTTTGGTTATTATCATATTAAGCCTAGGCAAAACTTCAGAAATATGTAGTGAAATTGATTTTGATCGTGTTTGCTATCACTGAAAGCCCCTGGCATTGGAACAGTTAACTGTCTGTTATTGAGGCCTACTTTAGCAGGGCAAACAATGTGTTGCTCCAACAAAACCATTTGGTCTACAAGGCCGTACTGTGTGGGATTCACAGTGTGTTCAGTGTCTTTGGTTCTGAGACAGTGGCCGCAACACAGCCAGCACAGAATGTGTCTTGAACTCTCTAAGGACGCAGAGCTTTGAAAGTCTCGGCCATGACAATGCGCCACAAACCCAGATGCTCCAGTGCTCTTTTACTTCTCCATTCATTTCCTTCCAGCCTTTCTTCTGGGTTATTGTATCTTTCCTGTCCCACCAAATACATTAGGGGATTAGCCATGAAAGCCCCAAGCACAAAATATTGAAGCTAAAGAAGCTTTTTGATCTTGCGGTGTTACAAGTGGGGAGTTGGTCTCTTTCTCCCTGAACTTTACATTTTGAGGTTTATCTGAAAAGTAATTAAAAGCTTCTGAAGAAAAACATTCTTCGGTGTCCCATGGGAGGATGTTCTGTGGTATATAGCTTCAGAACCACTGGTTCCCGAGATGTATGTCTACCTAATGATTTAATGATTGCTTTGGTAACATCCCAAGGGTCAATCTGTTCTGAGGACAGATCTTTAGGAAAACAGTTACGTTTTTAACTGCTCAAATGCTGCCTTTTAAAACAGGCAAGCAGCCAGTGCAGCGTGAGATAGATCATACACTCCCCATATTTCAGCTCCACATGCCTGTACACTCTCAGACTGAATGGTGCTGTTTTGAATGTTTTGCTGAGTGTGATTAACTCTGGCTGTTCTGTCCTCGCAGGCTGAGGCTGAGGTAGCATCCCTGAACAGACGTATCCAGCTGGTTGAGGAAGAGTTGGACAGGGCCCAGGAGAGACTGGCCACTGCACTGCAGAAACTCGAGGAAGCAGAAAAGGCTGCAGATGAGAGCGAGAGGTGACTTCAGTTCACACACTAGTTGTAATTGATGAGTATGATGGACATGTTGAGTATGTGCCTATACTTTTGTCTGGACTTTCCCAATCTGAGGTTTTGTTATTTAAATTACACAAATGCCTGGCTTTGATGTAAAATGTATATAATTTAAAAAACATTATATAGTGATGTCTTTTTTGCACATTGTGCATTGCGTCTCCAAACACTAAAATTAAGCAGAAAACAATTTTCACTCATTGCAAATGCTTGTGACACCTGTCATTTATAAAAGCTAAGGCTAAAACTAAAGCTAATGTTCTAAGTAAAACTTACCTGGCCTTTTTGCATCGTTGCTGTACAGAGGAATGAAGGTCATAGAGAACAGAGCAACAAAAGACGAGGAGAAGATGGAGCTTCAAGAGATGCAGCTGAAGGAGGCCAAACACATCGCTGAAGAGGCGGACCGCAAATATGAGGAGGTGCGTACTTTAGTGCTCAGTGTTAAATACACAGAGATGGAAGCCTGTTTAGGTTCTGAATTACAGAGATGTATGTTTATGTCCTGATGTGACCTAAAAAGCTTTGAGGAATTAGAGTTTTTTTCTAAATGTTGTTTTGTTTTAGATCATTCGATTCCAAATTAATCTTTAATTGGGCTCGAATGCTGTCTCATTGCATACCATATTGAAGTGGACCTCATACATCTATTGAGCCCCTTCTGTGCCTGTTCATTTTCTTTAGCTTTTAGCTCTTTTGTCTATTCTTAGCACTTAACTGTTTTCTAATAGAATATGGAAGACTTCCCTTCTTTTATACAATTCATTGTATATGATTTCATTTCATTACAATGGAGTTCCAATTAAAATCTTTTGAGATTTTTATGACCGCTGCTTTATTAAATGAATGTTGTTTAATATCCACACAATTAATCGTAATATGAAAATCTAGAACCCAATCATTTGGAGACTGTCAGACATTTCAAACACAAAAGGAGTGGTTCACTATTAGTAGTTAAATCTCCCAATCTGTCCGTCCACTGCTGTAGGCTTAAGGAGCATGTTGTTTAGACGTGACAGGGGCTTAAGCCTGGTGTTGCTGAGAGGGCCCTCACACTACTGACCAGTGGATTACTCTGGCAGGATCCACTCTGTTTAAGAACATTAAGGCTGTCATTGACTGCCTGCCTGCAGCCACAGAGTGACTGCACTGTCCATGTTTGTTAACTGTTTTGTGAACAGGTTCGCATGTGACCCGTAATCTCTCTTGGCTCTCTGAAGAGTCAACACCACATTCGCTTTTTGACTAAAACGGTTACGCTTACATTCAGCATGTCTTGTTTTTACTGTCTGTGATTTACACCCTTATTTAAAAAGTGCTTGTATTCTGAATTAGATGTGGGAGGAAACACAGTCTTGTCCTATTTATCTAGTGACTGCTTGAGACCTCATGAGTCCTAAAAATTGAATCAATAATGCTTTAGTGCTATTAGGTCTGTGTTGTTCTCGTGGTTTAAACTGGAAACAGTACTCACCTCTGTCTCTGTCATGCTGCGTGTGTTAAAGAGGTTGGTTGGTTTTACCTGCAGGTGGCCCGTAAGCTGGTGATCCTTGAGGGCGACTTGGAGCGTTCTGAAGAGCGTGCTGAGGTGGCTGAGGCGTGAGTATTAATTACCGTCAACAACAGAGCACATGTCTGCAGCTCAGCTGCTGCTTGTACCTACCAGGTCAAGTTACCATATCATCTGTGCTGGTGTTATTTTATTACACACTTATACATCCATTATTACTGTATTTTAATCACAAGTAGAAGTTTTTTTAACTTCATTCCGTTATGTTGATGCATATGGATATTTAATTCTTTGAATGTCTCCAGCCAACACTAAATAGGACTGGAGTAATTTGTCACGTGTTCACAGTATTGGTTATATATTGCATGAACAGTTACCCAATATGATGCATGCCTGTGGTGTCTAAAAGGACCTCCAAAGCAACAGGCAGTGTACATTATATTAAATTCTATTCATTTGAGTGAATTGCAAGAATGTGGAATTAGGTTCAATTGGAAAAAAGCAGAATCTGCATAACTTCAATTAACTTGACCCACTGTCAGTGGTCCTTTAGCCACCAAGCTCCCTGTGTTGAGAAAAAGAAGTCAAAGTATGAACAGCTCAGGGGTGCACTAACCACAGTCTCCCTTTGTTTTCCAAATGCATGCACCAATACACCCCACCCTGGGACACACCACATTTGTGGCTCCCCCTCCCTGTCTCCCGCCCCAACTTCCCCCATTCCCTGCCCATATTGGACTAACCCAGTCGAGTCAGGCAGCTGGAGGAGGAGCTTAGACTCATGGATCAGAATTTGAAGTCCATGATGTGCGGGGAGGAAGAGGTACTGCAGAGTTACTGTTGCTCCAGCACCCTAAATGCTACCGCTAACTCTTTCTCTCCTCCTTTCCTGCCAAAACTCGCTAACTGCCTTCGCTGCTTTGGTTAGCTCGGCTGCTGTGCTTCGAGCGCCTCTCCTTTGTCTCAGCAAAGTGCTTATAGGTGAACCATCTCCTGCCTAGCAAAGGTGGACCCCTCCAAAGCCTTAGGAAAGAAAATCTTAATAATTAACAACAAATTTATGGAAACCTAAAATGTTCAATAGTTCGCATAGTAAACCAGGTATGTAACTAAAGTGTAACATTTATTGAATTTCTTGACAATGTCATTTTCCTAAGGCTGTTTTGGTAAGCACTGTTATAATGTTTGGCACATGCAGTTGTGTTAAAGGGGTTGTGAAACCTTTGGAATAATCTGAACTAATAGCAATTTGGCCCATTGCTCTGTAGAAAACTGGGGTCTTTTGTGAGCACTCAGTTTCAGGTCATTAGACACTTTAACAGGACTGAGGTCAGGACTGAAAGGAGATTTAAAATTGCAGAAACTCTCTTCTCGGTGAGAGTAACACAAACATTTTTGAGATTTAGATCACAAGGCCATAAATCTCTCAATTATTGCAAGCTGTCCAGGCTCTCAGGTAAAAAGGCCACACCATTAGACCTCCACCATACTCATCCAAACATTACGCTATAGTTACTTTTACTCTAAAGTTTGTTTTTGGAAAGGAGTGGTTTCTGTGGTGTAACCTCCCAAGAAAACCACTCCCATTCAGTGTTTTTTCGTGATAGACTTATGAACACAATGGTATCGAATGTCCTTAGGTGTCACTCTATGGGTTTTGTATATGGAGACCGTGTTGTTTTACATTAGGTTGTTGCACTGATCTTTTGTTGCACTGAACTTTGTAGGAGATCCATACTAGAACGCCTAAATCTCAAGTCATTTAGTCATTTCGGGGTTCATGAACTTTCCTTGTTTGAGCTATATCATGTATGAACAAAACTCTCTTGTGTGAAAATCACAGGTCAAACCCACCGTAACAAGAACATCTGAGATGAATCACGGTTTTTGAGAGGTCATTGTCCTACAGGTTGACATACTTTTACATCACTGACCTAAAGTGCTTAACCCACTTGTTCACTAAACCTGGGCACTGTTAAAAGGGCACTGTCTGCTTTTAAAGGTCTTACACACGTCTTTCTCACAACTGTATGGTTTTATGCCTAATGGTATCTAGATTGTCTCTTGGTATTTGCAAAAATACCTCTTCTCCTTCTTCAGGTTGGGGTCTCCTTAGCTGAAACTTTTGCTCTCTCCATCTTCTTAAAGTGCTTTCTTTCTCTGTCTTCCTCTCTCTCTCCCCGCTTTCCCCCTTTCTCAAAATTTCCCCTCCTCTTCTGCTATGGCATAGCAAATCTGGTGACCTTGAGGAAGAGTTGAAAAATGTCACCAACAACTTGAAGTCTTTGGAGGCGCAGGCAGAGAAGGTAGGAGGAGAAGCAGCTGTTGGCTATGTTATTATCAAAAGCCAACATGGCCTCTAAATTACAGCCCATGCACATACTCACAGGTCCAGATGTTTGAGGAAACACAGTGAAGTGTGATGTAGAAGAAGCAAAAGGACTTTTTTTCCCTTCAAAAAGTATTAACTATAGTAAAGACTGTGGACTGTTTCCTCTGCTCAGATTATTGTAATGTTAGCAGTAAATGAGATGTATGAGCATCAACATATACACTAAATGGACAAAAGTATTCTAGACCATTACACCAACAGGGACTCCAAATACATTGCATTCAAACCCATATACTTTAATATGGAGTTGGAGTTTCTGTGGGAATTTGTGCCCAATCATTTTGTGGAGCATTTATGATGTCGGACGAAAAGTCCTGGCTCACAATCTCCGGTCCAGTTCATCCCAAAGGTGTTGGATGGGGTTGAGGTCAGGACTCTTCTTCCACACCAAACTCCTCCAACCATCTCTTTATGGATCTTGCTTTGTGCACTGGGGCACAGACAAGCTGGAATAGAAAAGGTTCTTCACTTCACAAAGTGTTGTCCAGTATGTCTTGGTATGCTGAAGGATTAAGTATGAATTCAATAATTAAAAGTTGTGTCTCAATACTTTTGTCCATATAGTGTAGCTTGATGCAGTTTGGGCATTAGATTACAAATAAAAGCTTTACAAGATGAATCTTAACATTTTAAACTCAAACAAAACCAAATTCATTCTACACTCTTGTATCTCAATGTCTCTGACATGTTGGATTGTTTTCCATGGAACTACAGGATAAGCTTCACTGTTTAGGCACATAAAAGAACATAAAAGGTTAGACAATCCTTCCTTGCTTGTAGCAGTGTTGTATTGGATTGGAATCCTCGCTAGTAGGCTGCACTACAGTGTCTCTTCATAGTCAGAAATCATGCAGGGCAACTCTATTGTTCTTTGGCTTTAAGATATTCTCGTCATGTCTTTGATTACACCACCGCTCTTTAATCTCTAGTACTCCACAAAAGAAGACAAATATGAAGAGGAAATCAAAGTACTCACTGAAAAACTGAAAGAGGTGAGCAGTTAAAGCATTTATAATATAATTTATTAATTTATAATAATTCTCTCTTTTATGATTTATGAGATCTCCCATTTCACATATAT
>JBBPDB010000036.1:3927694-3941707 GCA_037974465.1 Brachypetersius altus | reverse complement strand
TATAATGTTTCTGAGGGATTCTTAATTTTGTTGACGGGTTTCTGTTTATTAGGCTGAGACTCGTGCTGAGTTTGCAGAGAGGTCTGTGGCTAAGCTTGAGAAGACCATTGACGATTTGGAAGGTACGTTCAAAGCAACTTACCTAATAAGAGTACTTCCTATGTTTTGCTCATTAACTGCATCTTAGTTGGGAATGTCCTTTCCATTTTTATTTATTTCCATTTTTCTGTACTGCATTCTCATCTTTACTCAAATAATTCTATTAATATAGAATTGCAGACGGTGCAGTGAGTCGAGTAAAAGAATGCTGCATGTACTAAGTGCGAATAGTGCGAGTAGTTCAAACATAATTCAAACATGCACTCATACTTCAAACCCAAATATAGTAGATAATTGAGTGTCTTTTTCATTGATGAATGGGATACAGGGTGTGTAGCTTAATTGTGCAAGCGCCAAACTGTAACTGTAAACTTACTTATTGGATAAAATAGTGAGTAATGTAGGTGCGAGATGGATTTGTACATTAAAGTCTCTACTTATTGTATTATCAGAGCAGAACCTTTTCGCCCTTTATACTGCGTGAACATAAAAAATAGTCTTCTCCTGTAAAGTTTCTATTTTTGAAGATACTGACTGTAGCGATGTGCATGGCTCCTTGAAATCCTTTTCTTTCATTTTGGTTGGAAACATGATTCGTATTTTACACAAACAAAGCTTTGTGCATGTCATTGGTGACAAATATAAACAGACGAGATAAACTATACACATCTCAGCGTGGAAGTCTTATGGGTTCACTTTTAAACATTTTAAAATCAGAAACCCGTATCGATTGAGGAAAGTGCATGAAGCTGAATTAAACTGCATTGAGTTGAATTAACTGAGTAGCCCTAACAAGATCTTCAAGTGGCATGCAGATGTCTTGTGAGTAATCGTTTGGTCTAGCGTTACTGCAGAGCATGAGCGTGTTGGGTGGAGTTCCATAATTTAGGTCCATTTAAAGGAAACTTTGTTGCTGTAAATATATATTCTGCCCATTGGTTTTGATGGGCACTGTATAAACCCCTGTGGTACATTAGTCAGATCAGGCTGAATTATGTCAAGTTTCCATAATCATTTTACTTACTACTTAAATGGATTTATTGTGTGTACGTTTTGAGAAAGGATGGCACAAACCCCAGTTCTCTGTCTGACCTTCTGTTCTTTTTCCACTCTCTGTTTCGTTCTGTCCATCTCATGTGTCTGTTTCACTCACTGTGCGTCTGATCTGTGTCTGGTGCCGAAATGCAGATGAGGTGTACGCTCAGAAGCTGAAGGGTAAAGCCCTCAGTGAGGAGCTGGATCTGGCTCTCAACGACATGACTACTCTCTAGACGCGCTGTCTCCTCCTCTCTCTCTCTCCACTCCCGCCTTCCTCATCATCCCTGTCTCCTCAGTTGTTCTTCCTTGGCGCTTCCTACATCCTGGCTCTTCTGGGGCTCACTCATGGACATCCTCCCCTCCATTCTGCTGTTATGTAAAATCCCAGGCTCACATATTTAAATCTAAAGTCTATTTATGTACAGGATTTAAAAATATATATCACTAAATATCCCTGAGATGGGTTTAATATGGCGCACCCCAAGGAGCCAGTCTGTGTCCTATACGTTCCCTTTGCTGCACCTGGAGGCATCAACACTCTTCCTTTCCCTGACTTGTTTTTATTTCTACCCCTGAGCTTTGTCAGTCTCTCAGTGTTTTGTTTTTTGGTGCAGTTCACTGCTGGAACTCGTTCTCTATCTGTTCTATGTGTCTCTGTAGTGCTTTACTTTCTCCCTCTGTAATAAAAGGCAAAAACCTTTTCATTTTCCCACTTTATTTTTTCCCATTTCCATGTTCTTGTTCTTGTGAATGTGTTGTTAATTTATTTCTAGTTTTGGATGGAATTGTGCTGCCAGGAATATTCAAGATACACTTTATTTATTTGATCATCATTATTTGTCCCATTACTACAGAAAGGCTATGGTGGAGCCAAAAGCTGATGAATGTTCATTAGTAAATTTGTCTATGATAATAAATATACTCAAACATTATTTTGTTTTTGAACAATTATAGTGCCACTCATACTTTCCCTTCTTCAGATCAGCAAGCACATTTTCACATTTTGTGTGAGTGTGTATGTTTGTTTGTATGATGCATATAGCTGTTTATGTATTGTTTAGTTCAGATTGTTTTCCAAATTGTAAACAGAATCTGTAAAAAAAACAAAACTAGAACAAAATATGCATTATGTTTTTAATGTTACACGCAGTAAGTAAATAATAGTAGACTAAATACAAAAAGAATCATTGTCCGTCATATTTTTCTACTGGTGCACTATAACGGCTACTGACTCTGAGGGTGATCGTATGTCTTCGTTCTGATTTCATGTGGGATTGTTGTTATGTACAGTCATATGCAAAACCACGCAAAGTGTTTTTCTAAGTGAAAACAAGAGTGAGAATGATGTATTCTCGTATTCTCACTTATAATTTTCTTATTATGTTTTAGTGCATTTTATTTATATCTTTATAAATATCAACATATTTTCATTTCAGTAGTATAAACAGTAATACATAATATTAAATTTGTGCATTAAATTCAAAAAGGTTTGTTCTGTATAAAGAGTGTGTATTCAGTTTCTCTAAAAAAAAAAATCATTGACAAAACGACACATATGACGAGGGCGGCCAGACTTTTGCGTACGACTGTATATGTGAATGAGTATATGTGCCCTGAAACAGGTATAGCAGCTGCAGTTCCCTTTCCCAGAGTCTTCAGTAACTGTGCCCTCACTCTTGCTCTACTCTCCAGAGCCTTCTGCTTTTCAACTGCACTAACCCCTCCCTCCCTCTTCTTTCTCTCCTTCTTTCTGTCCCTCCATCCTCTTGGCTCTCCTTCTGTACTTGGCTCTCGATGATGCTGCGGCCGCAGATCGCTTCCAAAAGACGACGGAGAAAAAACACATTCTCAGTAATGAGCTGAGAGTAGTTCTTAATGAGCTCAGCAGCTGAGCCTCTCCAGATGAAAACATCTCTTCATTTTTCCTTTTGTATGCTATATGTTGCCTAAGATGACCAACTGTGATAAACGGAAACTAGGAATTATGGCTGTTGTGCTATTCTAAAGTATGTGTAGCAGGTAAACTATACATTGCTGAAAATGCAGTAAAATATGCTTTATTAAAAACAGTAGGTTATGACCTTTGGCTTGTCAAGTACTGTTAAGCTACAGTGATCTAAACTACTACATTTTCTTTTATTTCTGACACTTCAGCAGCCTAATAATTATTACATGTACGTTATTATCAGAAGGGACTCTTTCAGAGACATTTTGAACCTTATAGGTCAAAACAGAAGTTTATAGTATGTCAGTCACATTTAGTTATAAAGTGAATTTTGAAATTATGTTTACATTCTGTATCGACAAACTATTTCTGCTGTACAAAATTATATGTGAATTATATTTTTTCTTAAAACAAGGCTAAGGGCAGCAAAGGCTATCCCTTAAAAAGTCATAATAATCAAAAACAAATGTTAGGTTTTAACATTTGTTATAAGTTTGAAAATCAATAGAAAAAGACACTGCTTTTTTTTTTATCCCTGATGATAACTGTAACATCCAGGTCCCATTAATCGTGCCTGAAAGTTTTTGGAAAAACAGCTCTGTCGGCCGATGCGCCAAGCCTTTGTTTTGCTGCAACCCAAACCTGAGTTGACATTTTCTTCAAACACCGTTACTCTCACTGCTGAGAGCGTCAGGGATGCACCTGGAATAGGAATCCCCTTTCTGCTCACAGTCACGTGTGAAAAAAACACTGTCTGTCTGTCTGTCTGTACTGATGTGTGGTTGTGTATATTATTCTATGAAATAGAAGAGCATTGAATGTTATGTAAAAATATAGATACAGTAGATGCTAATATACATTTAAATACAGCTTAACACTTACTTCAGCTTACTTCAGCTATGTTAGCTGCTTAGTATGTTGGGTGTAAAGCATAGGGACCACATATATTAGTAGTATTATCATTATTATTATGATGATGATTATTATTTTTTAATAATAAAAAATATACTAATGATGATAATAATAATTAGGTTCATTTCCCATGAGAAAATGCAATGTGTGGTTGATATAAAACCGATGTTTGGAGACGCCCATACATTGATTTTGTGGGCAAAAAAGCTCTTCTGATTCTCCTCATTCAGTGCCTGCTGCCCTAACGTTGAACCACAGGGGGGCTGTTAGCTCTATGTCTCTTAACAAGCCACTCATGGTTAAGGACGACTGAACACGGGCTGTGTTGTGTTTTGCTTCGCGTTTGTGTTTCTCTCTATTTTGTCCCTTTCCGGCTGCCATGACATCTCAGACTCTCTGACACATATTTTACACATTTTACTGCTGTTCTCTCGCTCTCCCCATATATAATGACGATATATAGGGCGACTCAACCCCAAAATACATACTTTTTTAAACCATTGAAATTCGGCCCCTATTTCAACCGATCCAAAATCCTAAATCACGCTGCTGCATTGGATATTAACGGACATTTTGAAATTGGAATTTTGTCACCAAAACAAGTGGTATAAAAAATAATGACGATTAATATACACAATAACGATAGTAATAATACAACATTCCTTCATTGGATGAATTTGTTAAGGTGTATAATTCGAGCTGTGTTGTGGATGAATTTTGAACTGGAACTGGAAAGTCCCAAACTTTATTTTTTGCCTTCGGCACTGTAATAAGAGCCTTGTTTTCACACTTTATCCTTTTGTGTTCCCCTCCACCACCAGAAAAACTAGCCCAGGCTAAAGAGGAGAACCTAGGCATTCACCAAGTGCTGGACCAGACTCTAATGGAGCTGAACAATTTATAAAACACAAGCGCTACGTCACAAACAAGAGTCTTACACGGCATAGAGCTTTCCAGTGGGGCCCAAAGCACCTCCTCTCCGCCTTTGTGCACACATCCCTTGCAGGGGTAAGGTCTTAGTAGCTTCAGTTTGATAGATGAAGGTGTCCTAAAATTACACTTTGCCATTTTATACACATAGTTAGAGGTCCCGTGTGAATTTTATTTTATTTTGTTTTTTGTTTTACAGACACAAGCCCCTTGTAAGAGCTTTTATTGGTAGTCAAAATCAGTTATACATCCGTTAGTATCAAGTGAAGAAGTTCAGTTTTGGAGTAGGTTCACTGCAGTAACCTGTCAAATATATGACCAAAGTTAATTATTCATTTATTTACTAATAAGTGTTACATTCATGGAGCTATGTGCTCTTCCAGTTCAGAATAGTGTGTTTAAACCTGAATACTTTTAATCCTTTTAATGTTTTATGAGTAAAAAAATTATCCAAAACAGTAGAGATTTTTATGTTTGAGGGGGGGTTTGGAAGGTAAATGGATTTTTATATGTAACGTTAACATGGACTGATTTCATGTGTGAAAATGCAGCACAGAATTATTGGTGATCATTTTGTATTAATTACCACAGAAAATGAAGAGCTTTTAGAGCAGTTTTAGGCACTTAATATAAATATATCCTCAGATAACTCAGTTCCCAGCACTTCTGCCTAATGATTATTGACCAAAGGTCAGGAGAAATGATGCACCAAGTGGGCTCAGGTGCTTACTTACAGTGAAATCGGTCCATTGATTTCTTCTCCAAAAATGACTGTGATGGCCAAAGCATCAGTGTTGATTCTCTAGCAATTTATTTTTCACCACAAATGAAGTTGACCTCTGAATGTGAATGTATTTGTATTTGACAATTCCAGATGTTTGTGAAGAAACGGTTCCTGTTGTACTGTATGCTTCAGATTTTTACTGTGATGTATTACATCTAAGGTTAACTGGTAAACCTGCCATTCAGTGAACATAAAAACATCGTTCTTGTATTTTTTTTTAAGAATTATCATTTGAAAATGACTATTTTACGAGAAAACAGAAAAATACCACAATCACTTTCTCATTAACAAATCCTTAATTACTGATTACAGCCTGTTTTTAATGCATCACCTATGCAGTAAGCTCTTTGTCAAAGATGATTAAAATGTTGAATAAAATTGTCTGTTTTGTGTCATTTCTTTTTCATTTTGCACCACTAGTGTAACTTTTTGTCTAAGATTTTTTTTTGTGTTTAAGTTCTTAAAATAAGTACATCCTTCAGAATTAAAAATAAATATGAATTAAGAGCTGAATTGCTACACTATCATGTGTTTCAGCCGTAGACAGGAAAAAGGATTACTGTACAGTTTGTTGGTGCTGTATTGAGTATCAGCAAGTAGATCTAGTTTCACTTTTCTAGTGGGTTGGTTTACTGGTGCATGGACATTTAAAGTTTTTGCATTTTAGCTCCTCTGCCACATGGTGCTGTGTCCAGTATAATATAACATCAACATGTATAAGCAATTTGATATAATTAGTTAAACTATATAGGCCAGAAATGGCTTAGAAATAAATTGTAAATTGCTCTTATATTAAGACGATGAGGCCTTCATTTTGAATGAACTGCATCTATAAGATCTCTTCCTAAACTTCACTCAAATAATGTCAAAACAAAACAGGAATGTGTTTATTTCAGAGTGTTTGGTAAATTCAAGTCTAATTTAAGTCTATTTTCCAAAAATTAATGCAGACTTAGCATTTCTTGTGTCACTGAATATGGTGCTTGAAGACCAAAACCGACTGCTTGAGGAATCAAATGAAATCTTTGGAATGAAAATCGGCAGTCGCATGAAGTCTGATGATTTCTGCAATTTAGCACATATACCAAGCCTGGCTATTAGCTGGTAAGTTGAATGAGGTGTATAGGAAAATCAACTATCTGTGCAGTAATCCAGCCCTCCATGACCAGGGTTCCTCACTCCTGCACTGTAGGGTCATCGTTTTACTGTAGGACTATTCTTGGCAAAACCACTGACAGCAACCTTTCATCCAGTGTGAATAACTAGATCCCTTGTTAGTTTGCTTCAGGGGTTCCCAATCCTAGTCTTCTGCTGTCTTGTATATTTCTCCCTATTACAGAAATTGTACTCTGTAGTATGGTGTCAGTCTTGTATTTCTATTAAAAATAACTGTATTATTGAGTTCTCCAGTCAATTTAGTGTGCAGCAAAGGTCATATAGTGAATGAGTGAGCAGGTTCAACATTCCAAATGCAGTTCTGGCAAACCCATGTCCATTTTTGTGTTTTCCCTGCCCGAGGGCCTAATTAATTGATTGGTTAATGGGCTGAATTAGGTGCTATATGAAAAAAATGCATGGTGTGGGGCCAGAGGATGGGGACTGGGACCTCTGGTTTGCTACATACTGAACAGGCTGTCGATTTAGAACACAACCCACTATTATGCCTGGTATAGGGGCAGCTGGTATCCTAGTGTTTAAGGCATGAGGAAGTCATGGGTTTGAGTCACCTCTAAGGTACCCTTGATAAAGTGAAGCAGCGGGCAGGCATGCACACATGTACACACTGCTTCACTTTATGAATGGCTTAAATGCAGAGGAAGAATTTCGTGCTGTTCACACTGTGTTGTGTTCACATATGACAGAATGGTCACTTCAACTTATAGAGCACTAACTAGGAAGCACAGATCATGGGAAACGATGCAGAAGGTCCAGTTTTACGTATGAAGTGGGCTTTTCTAACTGCACTGACATTTAAAGTTGTTTGCATTTTATTCCCCCACCAAAAGGTGCTCTGTCTCATGCTAGAGGATCTCCTCATTTAGAGGTGCTGTAGTTCAGGCTTTGGTTTGGGAACATGACCCAGTATTACGCCCTTTAGAGGGAGCATATACCCTTATAGTCACACATAGTGTGAAATTGTTCTGCATTTAACCCATTCACCAAGTGAAGCAGTGGGCAGTCAGCGACACAGCGCCCGGGAAGCAGTTCCTTGCTGAAGGGCACCTCAGTGGTGCCACTAGCAGTCCTGTTATTCAAACTTAAGACATTAATCACAGAGGCAACTTCCTAACTGCTAGACCAACAGCCACACCATAAAGTCATAGTTTAATTCAAGCTGGCCCGTACGGGGATCAAACCCATGACTTTGGTGTTATTAGTAACCCTAACCAGCTGAGCTAACCGGCCTCCAGCAACACGAGGCCAGTGCAGCATAGTGGTTCCAGTTTTACTTTTCAAATGGACTGGTTTAATGGGGGTGGGGGGATGGTTCATTAAAATGCATAACACATAATTTCATTATTACACAGTACATTAACTATACATATATAATGTAAACACAAATATGTGGACAAGAAGGTACTTTACTATTTTACTTTTTATAGATAAAAATGTTTTTCCATGTTTTTTGAGTGATACGAGAATATAAATAAACATAATTTCTGTTCAGTCTGGTACTAAATGATCCACGGCCCTGTGGTATAGGCTGTCGATTAGGAACACACACCCACTATTTTATTTTTAATTGTGCCCTGTGTAGCAGACTAGTTAGGAGGCAGGGAGCAGGCAGTAAGGAGCATTGGAGACGAAATGGAACGACCTCAGTGCAGCTGGCGCCTTACCTCCGGAAACACAAACGTGTGATTTGAAACAAACAAAAGCCCCACGCGTTGAGACCGAGAAAAGGGGGAACTGGAGGCTGATAAATGAAGATGACAGACAAGAAAGAAAAGAAGGGAAAGAGGGTTTAGTTTGTTGTAGAATAATCCATACCGAGGACTATAACGTTCGCTGGGTCGCGCGCGGTTGTTAGGGATCTGGTTGCTGTGGCTGCTTTAGCACTAGCCGGTCAAACAAAACAACACTTTTTAGCATGCTGTGAGGTTTGTAACTGCGTTTCGGGAGAGTTTAAGAACCCTAACGTGTACGAGGTTCGCTTGGCGTTGTATGGTTTCCAACAACTTGGAAATAACGTGTTTTTTTCAAGTGTTCTACCTCAGTCTCGGACAGCTGGGTGTAGCTGTTGTAGCCGTTCCTTCTTGCTAGCTGAAGATTTGTGCTGAAGTTTGTCTTCAGCATGACTGCTGCCGTGTTCTTCGGCTGTGCTTTCATAGCGTTTGGCCCTGCCTTCGCCCTCTTCATCTTCACCATCGCCAGAGATCCTCTGCGAGTCATCATCCTCATCGCAGGGTGAGTATAGGAGTATGAGTGTGCACAGCTTAACTGAACTAGATCCTCAGGTGGCAGCATTCTGTTACTGCTCAGTCCAGTGTTGTGACCACACTCACCATCATTTACTCTCAACCTATTCATACACACACTTCTCTCAGCCCAAAGTCACAAGTGATACGCAGCCATTAGTGCTTTCGATTTCTGAACTATTGGGGCACACCTGTTTTTCAGGGCCCCTTACTTCCACCGAAGGGCAATCCTAATGCGATGTGATTAAAGTCCTTGTTGGTGTAATAGTCAGGGGTCCCAATACTTTTGTCACCATCGTGTACGTATATATGTATGGACACAGTGCTTATATAAATACGTATGAACACATTGGATTTATATGTATGTACATATTGGGAGTATTCTCAGGTATCTAGTATCAGCGTGCGTCAAAAGAAACCCCGCCATCATTTACTCTCAAGTTATTCATACACACTTTTCTCTGCCATTGGTGGTTTAATTTCTGTAGTACTGTGTAGTGTATGGGTTTTGATGCAGCTGTGGGCTTCCTTGCTACTATTTAATCTGTGCACCACTCTACTAAGTTTTCTGTTGGGTGTTGATAATGTCAATGTTTAGACAAAATACATTTTCTGTTTTGGAAGCACTTTTTGGAAGACACCAGTAGATTGTATTGCCCTACTTTAAAAGCTGGTAAACGTTTTTAATAGCAATTTATCAGCAGATATGGATATGATTTTGATATTAGTTTGTATTTGTAATTTTAAGCTTGTGTAGGACTTGGTAATGGTGTTTTCAGTCATGTGCTGAACAAGGGAAACACTGACTTGCTTTAAGAGGAAGGAAGAGACTGGGTACTATCTGGTACTTCCCTGTCAAATTCATTTGTGGAATCTCCGATAAAGTAATTCATGTTCAGACTATGAAGAAACCTGGTTTGAAGCCCTTATTTTTCTTGTTTTGTTAAAACGCCACATCTTTTGACTAAAGTCTGAAAGAGTAACATGTAAAGAACTTTTTCTCGGTTACTTGCATTTCTAAATGGATTATTGACTACAAGTTCAGATAAGGCATTCCCTGGCATCTTGGTGTTAATGAAATATATATTGTCCATAAGTACCTCCTAGATTCAATTTGTTCCAAGAATTGCTACTGCTTCATCTCAGTAATCAAACTAGTGCACCACACTTTTCTGTTAATATTATAATGGTAGCCATTTGAAACCCCAAACTGATCCACTTTTTTAAAATTCGTAAATGATAAATATTTGTCTGAATTTGTGTTTCAGGGCTTTTTTCTGGCTCCTGTCCCTCTTGCTTTCCTCTCTGGTGTGGTTCATTGCCATGAAGGCCAGCAATGCAGAGGATGCCAAGGTCCAAAAAGGCCTGCTCATATTCGGGGTCATGTTCTCTGTCCTCATTCAGGAAGTGTTCCGATTTGCCTACTACAGACTGCTCAGGTAAAAGCCCCTTTCTGAAAAGCGTGGATGCACATTCAGTCTAGTATTCTTCAGGGATCAAGGATACAGTTTAGTGTTTCTGAGCTTGAGCTCATTTAATAATCAAGATGATCTTGAGATTAAATAATTGACTGGAAACACAAAGGATATTTAGGGGCAGCATTCCGGTGGTAACAGTGAGTTTATACTGATCCAGAATCAAAACAAATTAACCATCATTCTAGGAGAGTGTGAATGTTCCAAAGGTGTGTGAATGCTGGGAGAAATTTGTAAAACAAGGTAGATTGGGATCGAGAACATTCTAGCTACCCTCAAGACCAATATGGCATACTAGTCAAAACTTTGGGTAAGTGTGCCTGACACATTAACATGTGAAAGCAGGTTTGCGCAACACAAAGCTGAAATGCTCACATGGGTCTGAAAGATTAATCTCTCTATATTGTGAGGGAAATAAGTAAATTTCATATGGCAAGCTATCATTTTTTTAATCATCGCCTGCATTGGACATTAGTTTTAAGTGAGGAAATCTGTCGTAAAAACAAGGGGCTTGTGAACTGTCTGTAGATAATTAGATAAATAAACCACAACCGAACTCCTACATAATTTAAGAAAAGTAATCGCAGTCTGCAGTCATAATCTTGGTCAAGATGTTTTCATCAAAGTTTAAAATTTTTTTTTTCTTTTCTTTTCTGATGTACTACTACTTTAGTGTAACTTAATTTATATAGTATTTAATGTCGTTCATGGGAATAGGCTTTGGAGGCCACTAACAGAATATTCAGAATGAACATCTCCCAAGAACCTGTGCTAGTTTTGTGTTTGCGTTATGCTTGCTTCGTGCTTGGCAAAGTGAAGTGACTGCAGGAAGGTTTTGTTAATAAACAACTGGGCACAAGATGATGAGCAGGATAGTGATTAGGGAGTGTTACGACCGTATCAAAGGTTGCTCATGTGATGACGCTTGGGCTGACACCGTGGGATACAATATGTTCCCAACATCTTATTGGTTTCAGTCTTATTACTGCAAGAGTTAATCAACTTTTTTATAACTAAATTTTATTTATTCATATTAAATAACTAGCAGTACTCAACATTTCATAACAGATGAACTAGTACAAATAACCTAAAATTACATGTGTTAAGTGTGCAGTAAATTTTTGTTTGCATTTAAGCCACATATCACTCATTTGTTGGAACACCTCAGGAACATCTAGCAGAACAAAACAGCAACTTTGCAAGATTAAAAAAAAAAAGAATCGAGTCGTTTGTGGAAAAAAAGTTGGACAGGGTCTGTATTTGAGCTTGGTTCTTAGGAGACTATAAAAATGGATAGTACATTCATGTCAGCAGCGCTTCCAATAGGAATTAATTTTCTCAACAAATTGAGCTGTGTCCTTGTAGGGGATTTCCCTGACAGAGAAGGAAATTAAGTAAAGAGTGATTGAAAAGAGTTTGCTGAGATTCACTGTTTATCTCTTTTGCGTCATTAGGAAGGCTAATGAAGGCTTGGCAGCCATTAGCGATGAAGAAACATCTCCCATTTCTGTCCAGCAAATGGCTTACGGTAAGGTGTTTTGTTTGTTTTTAACTTTTTTAGACATGCTCATGTTTTGCTAAGGTTTGGATTAATTGTATGCAGTATTTTTCTTCCCTTAGATGAATATCTTGGCTTATCAACAAATATAAAAATAGTACTGGATATATTTGATGATGACCTGGTAATGTTTTTATCGCGCGATAACAATAATATCGGCGTTAATCTATTCACAAGCTATAAATACTTTCACCTTGATATTTTAGCGCAAATTTACTCTCTGTCTGTCTCTCTCTCTCTCTCTTTCTTTCTCTCTCTGGTTCGTGACTTTTCCGGAGCGCGCCCGTTTTAAACCTCTCTGCTGCTCTCGCTTTCTCTGTGCATCTGTGCCTCTCTCCCTCTCTCGTTCGTGATTTTTCCGGAGCGCGCGGATCATCTCTCTCTCTCGCTCTGAATATATATATATATACACACACATACATACACACACACACACCACAGCCTGTCTCATGCTAAGCAAATATATATTCTACATTTTGAATCCCAGCTTCTGAGCCCCACTACTGAGGTCAGTAATTAATGTCTTTAAGATGCCATTACAAAATGCATGCTCAGAATGATGCATTAAAACAAAAGTGTGGACTACTTTTCATTTTTTTAATATGTTTAGTGCTGCCAAAAGTACAATATTTATTTTTCAGCATCAGCTGTACCTTAAACTGAGGTTAAACCCATTCTGACAAGATAAATTTACCCGTAATTTCTTTGTATAGATGTGCAGCTCCGTCCCAAGACCAAATTGCCCACTTTGTTCAAGCTTAGCAGTCTGATCATTTTCTTCTCCTGGTGACATCTCCATGATTATCCAGACATATATCACCTTATGGCACAAGAAAGGTGTTGCTGTTTTCAGTCTCCTACACTACACTGAATACTTGGTGGATAACAAAATGATGGCTAGTATGGAAGAGTTTGCTAGTCATTTATTTGTTTACACTGATAGAACACTGGCAGGAAAAGGAAAAACAGAAGAGTGAGATTGCAACAGCTCACTAAATTGTCAGGTATAATGTTGGTATAATGGTATAATGTCACTGTCAATGCTTTCTTAAGCCTTCTATGAACAATTGAATTTCCAGAGAACACAGCCCACTAGAAACTCACTCAGTCTGCAGTAATTTTATTGCCATCTGGATGGTACAGATTTATTGCTGTGGAGAATCATAAACATTTTATCACATGCATCCCTTTCATAAACTACTTTCATTATTTCACCTACATATACACACATAATGTGTGTGTATATATAAAGAAGTATGTGTTTTGTATCTGCAGTGGCTGGACTTGGCTTTGGGATTATAAGTGGGGCTTTTTCCATGATCAACATCCTCTCTGACTCCTTGGGACCAGGCACTGTGGGCATCTTTGGAGACTCTCAGTATTACTTCATCACATCAGGTTAGCCTAGTTGCATGTTTTCTTATTACATGTCTTGTGTGTGGATGTAGAGTGGATTTTTATTAACCATAGTTAAAAAAGTAAAACAATTTTTATTCTTACTTCCCTGCAGCTCTGATGACTCTTGCCATGACGTTGCTGCAAACCTTCTGGGGTGTGGTGTTCTTTGAAGGTTGTGAGAAAAGGCGCTGGTGGGTCGTTGGCGTGGTTGTGTGTCTCCACCTGTTGGTCTCTGGCCTGGTAAGCAGCCATACAGTGAGGATTAATCCCCGAGTTCTGTGGTTTTTCCCATCTCCTTGCTGACACATGCTTTTTGGTAAATTAAAATGTCACTCCACCAGATTCAAAGCAACGGCTTGGTCTACAATCAAATTTACACTGTTACTATTTATCAGATATCAGCCAAGACAACCGCTCAGGTAACTTATCACCCCCACACAAGTTGTTCAGTTCTG